>CM059975.1:83103759-83399200 GCA_030490835.1 Annona cherimola | reverse complement strand
TAAAGAATATTAAATTTTTTATTTCAAAATTTAAAAAGTATATTTTGTATTTAAATTTATTTTATTCAAATTGAGGAAGCAATTTTAATTTTTGGTTTGTTTGAAATTTCGCATTATTTTAAGCAATGTTATCAAAATCAACATGAAGATTGAATCATTATGATGTCTGGTTCAAGTTTAAGTGGGTCGACGTTGGTTCAAACCGTATTGAACTATGACAAGGTATGTTATAATTATATATGTAATACAAAAGGAATATAAGGTAAATGTTGTAGGTGTGAGGGAATTTTCATTAAACTTTAAAATATTTTTAAAAATCTAAATTATTTATCATATTTATCCATATATTTAATTTATGGTTTTTAAAAACTACATATAGTATAAAACTTTCATATACTATAATTTGTCTTATAATTTTTTCAAATTTTAAAGATAATATATTTTCTCTCAAAAATACTATTTTTCAAGCCCGCGAGCCCGAGATCATGTCTAAATTCGATTGTAATTGGTTCTTGTTGAAATGAGATTCTATTTTTCATTGATAATTTTTCCAAAAGGAACAAGATTAAGGGAGCATTGGTTTTGAAGAAGATCTGGCGGATTGCATATTTCCATCTTTTTGATGATTTATAGATGAAAATGAGTGGGCATATGGAACTGAAATTATTGTGCAATGAATAATTTTAGCTTTGGATTGGCTTTTATTTTCTCTCCCTACTTTCTTCTATTAATGTGGTTCTTCTCCTTCTTTTTATTTTCTTTTTGTAATTCTTTTACCTTTTTGTTGTCTATTTTCCTAGAAATTTAATGGATGAATTCTACATGTATCCCTGAATTTTTACCAATAACAACACTAATTTTTTAAAAAATTCAAATATAGTTTTTGTATTTTGTCTAAAATTTCATTCATATTTACAACCCTATATGAAAAGATGAACATGCCCAAACCTGATTATGATAAATTTTATACATGAAAATTCTCATTCAAATGATATATGATTTTATACCAGTAGAAGTATGATTTTATAGCTACAAAGCACTAAAAATTCATTTGAATATAAATTTTTAGCTTAGACTTATAATTAGAGCTCGGACATATTCATCATTTCACAAATGTAAGTCAGTATAATAAAATTTTAAGTAAACTACATGGTTATATTTGAAAATTTTAAAATATAATTACCGTAAGTAGAATTATCAGTAAATTGATGAGTATACGATAAATTTTTTATTTATTTGATAATGGGTAGAGCTATGCGTATTTAGCCTACAAACCAACGTTTATCATTTTTGGATGATTTTAAGTATTTTTTATTTTTAAACATGGTGGCATTTTCTTAATTTTCTGAGTTAGAAATTATAAAAAATGCGCCACTGTGTTTAAAAATTTAAAATACTTAAAATCATCTAAAAATAGTAAAATTTAATTTATAGATTAAATACACCTAGCTCTACTTGTTTGTGTAAAAAAAATCAAAAAAAGTTTTTTAAAAAATGGTCCCATGCATTTGATTTTTAAAAAATTTTTAAAATCATCCCTTCTCAAAATTTGCCTAAATTTAATATATGAAATTTAGCAGTTGATGTTAGAGTCATGTATTCAATTGGAAAATAAGACAAAAAAGGAGTCTTACCATTTTTAGACGATGTTAAGTATTTTTATTTTAAAATACGGTGATATTTTTTAAATTTTCTGAGTTAGAAATTATAAAAATGTCACGATGTTTAAAAATAAAAATACTTAAAATTATGTAAAAATCGTTGGTTTATAGATTAAATACACAGATCTTCTTGTTTATGCAAAAAAATCAAAAAAAGTTATTAAAAAAATGGGTCCCATTGCCTGACGCACGGGATCCCTTCTCAAAATTTGCGTAAATTTAACATATAAAGTTTAGCAGTTGATGTTAAAGTCATATATTTGATTGGAAAACAAAAAAACAAACAAACAAACAAACAGGAGTCATGTTGATTTGGATATGGACAACTCAAGGAAACGACGAACTAAAATCAGCCCATATTCTCTTTGATCTCCAAGTACAGCTCAAGTTTCTCTCTCGGAAGCAACATCAGAGCTCCAAGAAACGCGTAGCAAGGGCGCGCGCTCGCACGCAAACAAACACTTCTGCTTATTTAAATCGGTATGGGTTGAACCAACAACCTCATCAGCCGGTCCTCCGTTTCACTGCCTGGCGCTCCAAACCCATCTCCAAATAGGTACACATAATGGCTACTGCGTGTGCAAGTCATTACAGCATCAACGAAGCATTCAGAAAAACCAGTATTATTCAGACGTGCTTCATTCAGCTTCTTCCACGTCTCGCTGATCACAATCGCTACTTCTTCGCGTGCAGCCCATTCGGAAATACCCTTTTCGTGCATGTAGCATTGGATGGCTTTGGGGACATCACCTCTAGCCATCTCGTCCTGCATAAATTTTCACCCAAATCAGAATGCATTGCCGCAAATGTTCTTAAATATCCGTAAATACATTCACAATAAATTCCATATCATAAGCGTAAGCACTGTAATTCTATTCCATACCTCGGAAGTGCCAATTGTACGCCAAGAGTGCTCAAGGTATTCATTGATTGTTGGTGTATAATTGTTGTTATACCATTTTGCTTCCACCAGATATCCTTTGCATAAATCTGCCCACTGTTGAAATTAAAAAAGAAAAAAAAAGGTAACTTTGGCATATCAATCCTAGGGATTAACTTGTAAAAATACATTAAAAATTGGAATGATCAATAAAATATTTATAGGAAGAATCCTTGATCAGCTACCGCTTTCTTGATATATGGCAGTGCATTGCATCGTAGCTCTTTCAAGGCATGATAAGCTACTTCATTTGCAAAGTTGTAGATAGCTAGAAAACATGGCTGCATATAATTTGGAAGTTTTTCCATTGCATTAAGATCCCATCTGGAAAAAAAAAAATCCAAGAAGTTGATTAGAAAGTGAAATCTTTGGATGACACATTTGTACTTGCACGTCTCCTTATCAAACTAGAAGCCCCGTTTTATATTTTTTTTGCTTCAATTGCTAGCTTACCTATCAACAACATCAGTGAACAACTCTAGCTCATTCAGTGAACCATAAACATCGTAAATATCATCAATTGTCGTTACAAATTGAACGACTTTTGTGACTTCATGTCTGGCATGTTGTAAGTGGGGAGCATGCACCATGCCCAAACTGAAGAGGTAACACTCCACTATCCGGTCTCTGCTAAAGCTCAGCTTCCTTTGGAGCCCCAACTCATGCCACCATCTTCAATGGGAACAACAAATATTAATGCGCGGATTTTTCTCTAAAAAATATTAAAAGGGTAAATGTTTTTCAGCCAGTACCATCAAGCAGGAAGTGAGAAATATATAAACATATATGAAGAAGAACTTGGCTAGATTTTTTCTAGCTAACATACCCCAACCATCAACTGCCTATCTATAATCACTGAACTGTAACGCCCCAGGCCTAACAGTAAGGTATTGTCCGCTTTGGGTTCACGTTTCCATCATTCCCCTCACGGTTTTGCCTTTCTGGGTTCACGTGCATTCCGTCCTTCCCCAGAAGGCGCCTCACTGAGGTACCTGGCAGCCTCCACTTATAGCCCAGGCTCCCCCCCTCATCCTAACCGATGTGGGATATCACATTCACCCCCCCCTTGGGGCTCCAGCGTCCCCGCTGGACACCATCGGCCGGAGGTCGGGAGTCGGCTCTGATACCATTTGTAACGCCCCAGGCCTAACAGTAAGGTATTGTCCGCTTTGGGCCTCAGCCCGCACGGTTTTGCCCCTTTGGGTTCACGTGCATCCCGTCCTTCCCCAAAATGCGCCTCACAGAGTTACGCAGCGTACTGGCTTCTCTGCTAAGTATTGTCCGCTTTGGTTTCACGTTTCCATCGTACCTCAGTGAGGCGCCTTCTGGGGAAGGACGGAATGCACGTGAACCCAGAAGGGCAAAACCGTGAGGGGAAGGATGGAAACGTGAACCCAAAGCGGACAATACTTAGCAGAGAAGCCAGTACGCTGTGTAACTCTGTGAGGCGCCTTCTGGGGAAGGACAGAATGCACGTGAACCCAGAAGGGCAAAACCGTGAGGGGAAGGATGGAAACGTGAACCCAAAGCGGACAATACTTAGCAGAGAAGCCAGTACGCTGCGTAACTCTGTGAGGCGCCTTTTGGGAAGGACGGGATGCACGTGAACCCAAAGGGGCAAAACCGTGCGGGCCGAGGCCCAAAGCGGACAATACCTTACTGTTAGGCCTGGGGCGTTACATGAACCAATCACGCGCACTATCACGTGTAAAAAGAAGGAATGAACAGCCCCAGATGAATTATCAAAAAAAGTGCTTCACATGCATGTGGTTTAAAAATGAAGAAAGATGGATATATGTATCAACGAACTAATGATCAGAGATTGCATCCCAAAAATCATGTGACCAACGACGCATGAATTAATTAATGATACCTCGATATGTCTTGCAACTCTTTTTGCAGCATGGATTGCAAGGTATTGAACTCCAGCTTGGCTAGTTCTAGTGCTGCAAGATCGGTGTCGCACGTTTTCTCATATGTCTCTATGTACCACCTGGCCACAGTCCTTGGATTCCTCCAGTGCAATGGGAGCTCCAAGGCACTACGTATTAGCCTATGAAGGTTTGGGTCTCCTTCTCCTTCTAAATCCTGGAGACGTCTTTTGGCGAAAGCTCTAGCCTCGTCTAAAGCAGTTTCGCCTTGAAAAGAAAGATATGAAGCCTCATACAAGCTCAAAAATCCCTTCCCGTCCCAAATGCTTTGCTTGAAATTACCTACGTCATCTCTGAAGCAATTGAACACATCTGTTCCTCCTCTCAAGTCGTAATTAGTAACTAGTGAGTTAATTATTTATATATTTATAATTATCATTAGAGCATTCAATATATTAAAATTTTCGATTATCGAAAGATATATAATTTTATAACTACTTTACAAAGGAGCGAAGGTGCACACACACATACAACATATACCTTGTGAAATTGTGTAACCATGTTTTCTGAGTAGTCTGAACTTGAGGGCTGTAGCATGAAGGTCGTCCTCATTTATCATCCCTTGGCTGTTGGTGGATATTTTATCCAGCTTTTCCCTAATCTCGCTTTGAAAGAAGTGAGCTATCCCCAGCCGCTGGAGAGTGTCGATATGCTCCAGGCCTTCCAATTCATTTTTGATTTCATGGAACGCGTGCCGCATCTGCCCTTTCAACACCATTCGCTTTGCACACGAATTGGCCTGCATAAATTAAGTAGTTTTAAAATGCGTTAAGCCCACTCCCCCTAACTATGTGTATTAAATCATTACGACATTTAAAAAGGATATAATCCTGTTAGCTGGATTTTTCAATTTATAAACGTGTGTATTTTTTTAACTTAAAAAACTAACAGTTTTTTGTGTGAAAATTATTTAAATGCCTCCTTTACCGTTGATTTTTGAAAAGTTACACTTGTGCTGATATTTTCATAAAAATATACATGTGATAAAATAACAATATTTCTTCGTAGATCTGACTGACATTATTATTAAATTAAAATTTCCTTGGTCAAATGACTTAATATTATTTATTTTTATCACACTACCAAAAATCATTCCAAATCCTATTTGGCCTAGCGTCGTTATATAACCCAATGCCACCTGTGACACTTTTGCAAAAGTATCCATCATCAATTTCATGCAAAAGTAGAAATGTTTATGGTATTTCCTCCAGCCAACCCTTGCAAAGGAAGGAATATATAGAGGAGTTGGAACTCCAGACAACCAGCAGCAATGCCCCTGGAGTTACCACCACCACAAAGGCCCGTGACCAGGGCAATGCAATTTGGATAAAGGGCAAATACATTCAAAATTTCCAAGAGTGTCGATGGCCGGGCATAATTAATGCGTGATTAAACAAGCCCCTGATTAGGGTCTCGTATGGGCTACACCCCTTTAAAATGTATATAATTATTTGTAAATTATAAAAACTGCTTAGATACATCCACTAATGTATTAGAATATGAAAAGTGATCCTATTAGCCCGTGCTAAGTAAATATCTCAATTAGTCCACCTTAAAAAATTTATTTGCAATACTTTTTTTATACACTTGTTTATCTAAATATATTTAACATATAAACCAAGTTTTAACCATTTTTGGACATGTGTATATATTTTTTGAGAATTTTAAACTTAAAAATCTCAAAAAATATATATTAAACATATACATATATATATAAATAGTAAAACTTTATTTATGTATTAAATACACTTAGATAAACAAGCATATGAAGAAAAACAAATAAAAAGTGTTATAAATGGGTTTTTTAAGGTGTGCTAAGCAAAACATTTGCCTAGCTCTGACTAACAAGATCACTTCTCTTAGAATATAACCATACTTTATCTGATTATTTATGGTTTAAATTTTCTTTTATAAGGAATATAAACCCTATTTCATTCCAGAATATTTATCCTTCCATACATGATCAACAATACAAAATGATGAACCCTATGTCATTCCAGAATATCTATGGTTTAAATGTTGAAAGTATAATATGCACATGTGTTTGGATGAAACTTTTTTTTGGATGAAACTTAATGTAATATAGAAATAAATAATTGTAAATACAACATGTGGTTTAAATTTTGATTTTATCATTGCTATGGGAACATTTGCAGCCGGCAAAGCATTTCCTGTATAGGGACCTCACCCATGGGAAGGCCTTCCCCTAAGAAAAAAAGAGGGTGATGTGGGAAATTTACAATGTGAATACGTTTATTTCAAAGTGAGTATATTTGTTTTTTTTATAAAATTTAAATTATATGTACACAAAATCTTAATCCATTTTATTCATTCAGTGCATCAACTACTAAAACAAATATAGACATAATTTTTTATTATTTGAAATTTGTAATAATATTTATGAATAAAATATTATTTTTTAATAAGATTTCGTTATAATTAGTAAAGTTTAAAATATATTTTATATAAAAAATTATATTATATTATTTAAAATTTATATAAACAAGGTACTCTTGATGATAACAATTTCAATATTTATTTCTGAATTTTTAAAAATTTATTATTTTTTTATTTTTTGAATATAATAGAATCTAACCAGATCTAACAACATCTAACCGCATCTACGTGGATTTAACCAACTTTAAGTTTAGATACTAATAAGTTAATCCTAGTTTAACAGTTGTACTATGATCCTATGCCTCTTATAAGGTGATTTATACCTTAATTATAGAAATTAAAACTTAGATAATAAGATTTAATAATATCGCCTAAATCTAATAGCATCTAATTGTATCTAACCGCATCTAACTGTATCTAATCAGACCTAATTTTTATATTAATAAATTAATCATAATTTAACATTTGTAATATGATCTCATGCCCCTTATAAAGTCATTTCTACCTTAATTACAGAAATTAAAACTCAGGTAATAGGATTTAATAAAATCACCTAAATCTAATGGTATCTAACTAGATCCAACCGGATCTAACTGCATCTAACCACATCTAACTGGATATAACTAGATCTAACTTTTGATATTAACAAGTTAATTCAAATCTAACACCTGTAATATGATCCCAGCCTCCCATATAAGGTTATTCATACCTTAATTATATAAATTAAAACTTAGATAATAGAATTTAATGATATCAATCTAAATCTAACAACATCTAACCAGATCTAACTAAATCCAACTAGATCTAACCGAATCTAACTTTTCATATTAACAAGTTAATCCAAATTAAAATTTTTAATATGACCCTAAGCCCCTTACAAGGTGATTTATACCTTAATTACAAAAATTAAAACTCAGATAATAGGATTTAATTAAATTCACCTAAATCTAACGACATCTAATCAGATCTAACTGAATCTACCCAGATCTATTTTTTTGTATTAATAAGTTAATATTCATTTCACACCTAGAATATGATTCTAGGAACTTTATAAGGTCAATTATACCTTACTTATAAAATTTAGAACTCATAAAATAGGATTGAAATCCACCTAAATCTTATGGCATATAATTGGATCTAACTTTTGATATTAATAAGTTAACTCTAATTTAACATCTATAGTATGATCTTAAGTTCCTTAAGGTCATTTATACCTTAATTATGAAAATAAAAACTCAAATAATGTCATTTAATGAAATCCACCTAAATCTAATGGCATCTAACTACATCTAACCGCATCTAACAGTATCTAATTTTAATATTTTTAAAATATTTTACATAAATGATGCCCCTTATAAAGTCATTTCTACCTTAATTACAGAAATTAAAACTCAGGTAATAGGATTTAATAAACTCACCTAAATCTAATGGTATCTAACTAGATCCAACCGGATCTAACTGCATCTAACCACATCTAACTGGATATAACTAGATCTAACTTTTGATATTAACAAGTTAATTCAAATCTAACACCTGTAATATGATCCCAGCCTCCCATATAAGGTTATTCATACCTTAATTGTATAAATTAAAACTTAGATAATAGAATTTAATGATATCAATCTAAATCTAACAACATCTAACCAGATCTAACTAAATCCAACTAGATCTAACCGAATCTAACTTTTCATATTAACAAGTTAATCCAAATTAAAATTTGTAATATGACCCTAAGCCCCTTACAAGGTGATTTATACCTTAATTACAAAAATTAAAACTCAGATAATAAGATTTAATTAAATTCACCTAAATCTAACGACATCTAATCAGATCTAACTGAATCTACCCAGATCTATTTTTTTGTATTAATAAGTTAATATTCATTTCACACCTAGAATATGATTCTAGGAACTTTATAAGGTCAATTATACCTTACTTATAAAATTTAGAACTCATAAAATAGGATTGAAATCCACCTAAATCTTATGCCATATAATTGGATCTAACTTTTGATATTAATAGGTTAACTCTAATTTAACATCTGTAGTATGATCTTAAGTTCCTTAAGGTCATTTATACCTTAATTATGAAAATAAAAACTCAAATAATATCATTTAATGAAATCCACCTAAATCTAATGGCATCTAACTACATCTAACCGCATCTAACAGTATCTAATTTTAATATTTTTAAAATATTTTACATAAATGTGTATTTTGCAAAACATATATACTTAATAATCATTTTAGAGCTATGCAAAAGATAAATTATTTTCATTTTAATTTAAATAAATATACGATTTGTCATTACAAAAATATAATTTGTGAAATGCACACAAATTTTTAAGACTAATTTAATAATTAAATATTTTTAGATTACTAAAAAATTACTTATGCAAAGTACATGAAAATAATTATTTTGATTAATTTATTGTTTTAAATCTGCATAAATCCATGAAATTCATACATTTCCCCCATTGAATAAAAAATAATTTTTAAAATATTTTAATTTGAAAATAAATAATTTTTTGACTTCAACTTAAAATTGCAATAACAAGTAGAAAAATTTAATTGAAGAATTGAAAAACTTAAATTATGAAAAATATAAGAGAATATTTTAAGATATCTAACATTACTTCTTAACTTATGAAAGTCCATTAAAGATATCAAAATTTTGTTATTAAAGTATCTATTTGTTTATTTATTTCATTAAATTTTATTTTTATCATTACCAATTCATTAAAAATAAAAATTTATTTTCAAAAAATACCTCAAATTAAAAAATTAATTCATGCCCACACACCCTAGAAAAACTCATGTCTACTAGATTTATAAATTTCTACGTAACTCAAATTTCAAGCCAAAATTAATAACAGTCATTTAAAATATATATTATTTTTAATTTAACACGTATTATTTTTATAATAATTGGTTATCAATTTAAATTCTTTATTGTGGGTTTTTATATAAAATAGATATGAGATTTTATATATTTATAATTTTTCACACATCTACTTTGAATATTCTGAAAGTAAACTACATAAAGTTATGCATTTTACAAAAAATATAAATTTACTAAACCATTTTAGAGTCTATGTTACGGCTACTAAAATAATTAAATTTAGTCGACGATTGAGATGGTTATAAACAACCATTACTAAAATAATTAAATTTAGTCGAAGGTTGAGATGTTAATAAACAACTATTGTTGGTGCAATTTGAAGAATTAAATAGGCTCAAAAATAATTTAAAAACATTTACTAGTTTAGTAAATTAATTTGAAGAAAATTAACATAATATTTAGATTGGGTAAATTAAACATCTATCATAAATCACATGCAATTTGAAGTATGGATATAAAAATAAGCTAGTTTACGTTTGATTGTAAAATGGAATCATATATATTAAATGAAATTAAAATTGATTTAAAAATAAAAAATATATTTTTATCTTATTAGATTAGTGTAGAAAAATTATATTTTAACTAAGTAAATCAAATAAGCAACTAGCTTTAAATCGCTAGCCGTCGAATTCCATCTCCTCCGACTCTCTACAGCTTCTCACAAAAATAGTGACATTCTTTCCAAAAAAAAAAAAATCAAAGATAGAAGCAACAATTGTTTTTATTAAATTTTCGGCAGTAAAACCGCCAAAGAAATTCCACTGTCTCCTTTTATCTCGTCAATATTTTGCAGCCGATCATGGCAGCAGAAAAACATCCATTCAACGAACCACCTGCTGGCTACATGTCATCGGAGATGACTGGACGGCCATGAATAGCTTAAGCCCTAGCTGCTGCAGAAGAAAGGGAGAAACGGGGAGAGAAGACGGGCTTTTGCAAAATATGTGCACTGCCGTTCCAAAATCGGCCCCGCTTTCCAAATTTTTAAGATGCCGAAATGAACCCGGCAATATAAACCATCTAAAATGAATGGCTGAAGATGAGGTTACCGTGAGAAAATTATGGGAATGTGTTCCCATGGGTTGGTGCCCTTCCTGTTTATTACATTCTCTCCCTCTTGAGGGCCAATTTATGGAAAGGTGTTCCCCAGAAAAAATTGGAAGTAAAAGTAATTTAGTAAATTGACAATGTCATTTTATTGTTTGAAAATGTGAGTAGGCTTGGTTTTTTTTTTAAATTTATTTTAAATATACATAAAATTTCAATCTATTCTATTCATTTGGTGGATCAACTACTAAAATATATGTAAACATTTTTTCATTATTTGACATTTTGTAAAAATATGTTTGTAGAAAATATTATCTTTTACTAAGATTTCATTATAATTGATAAAGTGGAAAATATATATTTTATATTAAAAATTTGTTATATTATTTAAAGTTCATACAATAAGGTTCTCTCACAAATAACAATTTTAATGTTTATTTTTAAAATTTTAAAATTAAATAATATTTTTTATTTTTTGCATCTAACCGCATCTAACTCCTTTTTACCGCATCTAACTCCTTCTCACGACATCTAACCGAACATAGCCACATCTAACCGCATCTAACCTCATCTATCTTTCATTTTATATATGTTAAATGTAATTTAATAGTCGTGATGTGATTTTGTACTCTTCATAATGTCATTTACGCCCTTAGTACATAATTTAAATTTTAATTGATAGAATTTAATAGTTATAATTAAATTTAACGATCTATAATCACATTTAACAATATCTAACTGCATCTAACTGGATCAAATTTTTTATATTAATAAATTAATCCTACTTTAACACCTGCAATATGATCATAGGATCCTAATTGGATCATTTATACTTTAATTTTTAAAATTAAAATTCAGATAATATAATTTAATAAAATCTACCAAAATCTAACTATATTTAACGCATCTAATCGCATCTAATTTTTTATTAATAAGTTAAATTTAATTTAACACCTATAATATGATTACGGGCTCCTATTAGTTTATTTATACCTTAACATCCAAAATTAAAACTCAGATAATATGATTTAATAAAATCCACTTAAATCTAACCACGTCTAACCACGTCTAACCACAATTAACTACATCTAATAGAATCTAACCATATATAATTTTTTATATTAATAAGTTAATCTTAATTTAACACTTATATTATGATTATAGGCTCCTTCTTAGATCATTTATACTTTAATATCCAAAATTTAAAATCAAATACTATGATTTAATAAAATCCACATAAATTTAACCATATCTAACTGTGTTTAACAGCATCTAATTGTGTCTAACTGCATCTAACTGCGTCTAATCGCATCTAACTGGATCTAATTTTTTATATTAATAAGTAATCTTAATTTAAAACTTATAATATAATCATAGGATCCTGTTTAGGTAATCCATACTTTAATATCTGAAATTAAAACTCAGATAATATAATTTAATAAAATTCACCTAAATCTAACCACATTTGACTGTATCTAACCACATTTAACACATTTAACTATATCTAATTAGGGGTGAAACTTGGTACCCCGGGTCGGTCCGAACCCGCCCGACCCGACCCTGTACCAAAACCAAAAATGGTTTTTATTTTTAAGATTTTTCCAAAATAGACCCGGTTTCAACCCGACCCGTAGAAACCCGAAACCAAAACCGGGTTCACATCAACCCGGTACCAAAACCCAACCCGGACCGAACCCTGTGTAATTTATATAATTTTCTTAATAAATTATACATTTTTTTGTAATATTAATATATAGGTGGTTAATTGATTTAATATATATCAGTTAAATGGTTTAATTTAAGTGATTAATTGATTTAAATTGTTTAAATTAATGAATAACTATGATTTAATGATTTATAACATATAGTTAATATGGATATTTAAAAAAATATATGAGGGGTAGCCGCACGTGTAAGAACTTGACATTCGAAATACAAATGGAAATCAAGGGAGAAATTACTTGGAAGTCTTCGAATAGTTTTTTAGTCTTTTTGGAAACTTTAGAAACATGAACTCATTTGAATTTTGAATTTATTTAAAAGTGGATGTAAACTTATTCAAACTTGAGATTTGTTTATTCGTCATTTTAAATTTGGATTGCACTTAAATTAGATTGGAATGTTGAACCATTATGCTTAGTGTATTTAGATTTAGTTGCTTTTAATAACTGTTATGTGGATTATGTCTGAATTTGAGTTGGCATGATAAATCTATTTCATATTATACTTTCTATTAGTATGAGAAATCTGTTAGTTTGAATTTCAGATTGTAGTATAAATTTGATTCATATTTTAAGTTTATTGGTATGACAAGTGGTCAATTTCTATCTTAGCAATTTGTATGATAAATATTCAGTTTGAATTCAATTTCAACAATTTGTATGATAATGTTTAGTTTCAACTACAATAGTTGGTATGATATGTTTATTTTTTATTTGCTACACTTGACTGCATAAATACAGGTATGTATATTCAAATAATTTTCTTTTAGATTATAATTAAATTAGAAAAAAATAGTTTATTGGTAACCCGAATTCTAACCCGAAACCAAACCAAAAACAATGCGAACCCAGTCCGAACCCGGATTAAATTCTTAGGGTTTGGGTTTGGGTTTACTCCAACCTGGATTAAATTCTTAGGGTTCGGGTTTGGGTTTACTCTAACCCGGTTGGCTTAGGGTTTGGATTCACTCCAACCCGGTATAACACGACCTGAGTTGCACCCCTATATCTAACGTATCTAACAATATTAGATCTACATAAATTAAATGCTATTAACATGCATCTACTGAACGATGATGCACGGATGCATGCCAGCTCATGCATTAATTTGGATGATTTTAAATTTGAAAAATTTGATGATGCCGCGATTAATTAAATTAGCTGTCCTCAAACATTGTATCCTACTGATGTATGTAAAGTAGTTGCATATATATGGTAATCAAGTGCAGCATAGTGGTGCTGAAATTGGTCTCACATAATGATCAAATTATAAGCTACTCCACCCTTTGTATTTAAAAAATTTATTCTATTATCGTCTCAATTTTCATCTCAATCGGATATGTGTATGGACCCCATCTAAAAATGGTACAAATTCAACGTAATGAAATAATTTGATATAAATAAAAATTTTAAAGTGGTTTTTTCAACATTTAAACCATCTAAAATATGATTTATATATGGATAAATGATTATATAAAGTTTTACTGCATTTTAATATGTATGGAGCCTTTTTTTGGGCAACTATACCGTTATTTCAGTGCAGTGACGGTGCATCGGAACAACACTTATATATATGTGTGTATGACGTAATAATAAAAAATCTTCAACAAAATTTTCATTAGTTAATATTAAAATTGATGCTCCAACCCACCAGCCTGCCCGCAAGCATATTAGCATATTAATAATTATATTAACAATAATTTGTAGTTCTAGAAATAAAATTGTCTAAAATAATATTCTTGCAGTTTATATGAAAAATTAAAACATATCACTTATTGAATTGAAAATAACCTATAAGTGATTGTTTCATTCTATTGCATATTAAACATTTCTAATTTATACAAATGTAACATTTTTTATTAGTGAATAATATTTTAAATTTTATTATTAAGTTTTTATGTATAATATGCATCACTCATTTAGAAAAATTATTGCAAATAAAATCTTAATATTGAATAATGAATGAAAGAACAAAAGGTTAGAAATTAATATTTTTATTAAGAGTGTCTCCAATCCGAAAATTCTTGCCCATAGTATTAATTGGAGGACAATTTTCATAGCCCAAGATGTGTAGATGTTAATTATTATTATTATTATTATTATTATTATTATTATTATTATTATTATTATTATTATTATTATTATTATTAAAAGCTTCGTTTGGCCTAACTTATAAGTCTCTACTATTTTAAAATTTTGATTATAAATGAGATTTTTATAAAAAAAAAAATGTGATGGTAAAAAGACATGTAGTGTTTGACCTTATAACTAGAAAACCACTTTTAACAATAATTTTTAACAATTGGCTAAAAACATTGAAGTACTTTTATAGATGTAAAATAACCAAAAGAGATATAAAAAATATTTCAATATTTATTTTACTAATAAAAGATATTTCTTATATATCGTTAAATTAAAAATATTTATTATATATTTTACAAATCTAATTTGAATATTTTCAAATATAATCTACATAAATATCTAAATTTAATTGCATTAAATTTAAACAAAAATATCTAGATTTCTAATAATAAAACCTATATTGCCATGCTCTTTTATTATAAAATTTGTCAAAATAAAAATGTAAAGTAAAAATAATAAATTTTAGATAAAAATAAGAATTCATTTAAATTAAATAAAATCAAGTTTATGTTAATGTTAGTTTTTATCTTTATTATAATTCAAGTGAAAATAATAATTTTAAGTAAAAATAATTATTAATTTAAATCAAATTCCATCATCAATATACAATTATTACTTTAATAAAACATTGGATTGTAAAACAGATCTGTCAAATCAAAAGGATGTGCAAATCCTCCGAGTCCTCCAGCTCTCTTAATCCCTAGCAAAAGATCTTATGCTGGCCACCATGCAAGATCTGGCTTTCCTCTTCATTCACTTTTGCCCTCTTCCGATCCTAACACCCACTCCTGACCATGGATTACTCCATGAAGCTACCATAAAACCTACTAGTTTTGCCCAAATTTTCGCTGCAATTTCTCCCCATAATAGTAATTATCATTTGCAAGAGAGGGAGAAGGTGCGACGGAATGGAAGGGGAGGTGCGAGTGAGATCCAAAAACTCCGTGTCACCCTTCCTGTTTTTTGAGTTTCCCTAAATGCCCCATCTCATCCTGACCATAATGGTAAAGATGTAGCTTCTCATGAGAAAATCATAGGAACAGCTTCCCGTGAACTGGGGCTCCTCTCCCTCTCTCTCTCGTGCATGTAGACATGCATACATCAATGCACCTAATATCAAACAACTTAAAACTCATAGACGATTATCATGAGTAGTAATATACTGAAAAGGCAGTCATATATAAAACTCACTTCATAATCACTAGTAAGTGATTTCACAAATTCGTAGTCCCAAATACTAGGCTGGTAATTAGCAGACCTCCGAGCAATTTCAGGGGGCTAATGTGCACCGCATCGTGGAGTTCGGCTCACATGGAGATGTTCACGCCCAGTTCCGGCACCGGGGCTTACTTTTGCTGGTAATATTGGTACTGGTATTGGTAGGCATGTTGAGGCGACAGATAACAACGGCAATGGAAAGGAGCTAGATGACAATGCCATCGTCGTGTATACGAATGATGCTGCTCTATCTTCGCAGAAAATACCCATGGCTCCATTTGTAGCATGGAAGAATGAGAAAACTACCGTACCAGTTTCCATTGTCCGTGGGAACCATCTAAAAAATTTATATTTTTATTTGTTTAATTTTAAAAATCTCACCCGACATATTATTGAAAATATAATGTTAACCTTTCATAATAAAAAGTACGCAAATAAAATGGTGTTAAACGACTATGATGGAAGGAATTTAATGGTAGAAATGTTTTTAAATTGTAAGTAATATCTATAGTAGTAAGATTTACATTATCTAATACTAGGAGTGCAACTCGAGTCGGTTCAGTTCGGGTAGTCCTATCCGTACCCTATTTGTAAAAGGTCAACCCTACCCTACCCATTTGTCGGTTCGGTTCTTAGTATATCCTACCCTACCAATTACCCATAGGGTCAATTTCGGTTTCGGTTCCAAATCGGTACCTTTAATACTCAAATATAATATTTTTTAAAAATTTATATGTTATTTTAAATAATGTAAAATAATATTCATTTATGTTTTAAAATCATAAGTACATATATTATCGTTTATATTATTATATAAAAATATGAAGTATAGACCATTATGACCCAATTATCAAAACTATTAACATATTATAATCATAGGTCACAAGCGTATTTATAAGAGTCTTTCGGAAGTCAATGACGTATATTTAAATTCATTTAAATTTATACTTCATAAGGTACAAAATTCATTTAAATTTGAATTTGTTAAAATATGTATACACATGAGATGTCGAAGACAAAACATAATACATATTATATAATATATATATATTATACTTATATATAATAATGTACCTAATTAATTACCTATATAAGTACCTATGCGGATCGGTTCTGGATACCCAGCATATCTACCTTACCCGTTTCCTATTTGAGGTAGCGGGTAATAATTTGTACCCTACCCTACCCATATTAGGGTCTGGTTGGTGGGTACCCTACGCAAGTTGCACCCCTATCTAATATTATACATATTTAAATTGTTTGTTTTTAGTTCGAACATTTAATGAGAAGTGATCCTGTTAGCCCGAACTAAGTAAATGTCTCGCTTAACTCACCTTAAAAAACTCATTTACAGCAGTTTTTTATTGTTTCTTCGTACACACTATTTATTTAAATATATCTAATATATAAACTAAGTTTTACTAGTTTTTGATATTTTTAAACGTCTACGTGCATATCTGTATTTAAAATGACCTTATATTTAAAAAATTTTAAATATATATGTTCAAAAATTGTAAATTTTGGTTTATGTGTTAAATACACGTAGATAAACAAGTGTACCAAAAAAAAGTAAAAAAATTATTGTAAATTTTTTTTTTAAAGTGAGTTAAGTGGGATATTTGCTTAGCTTCAACTAGCAGATGATTCCTCACGTTTAATTATTTATGGCCATCGGATTTGCTTTGGCAAGAAAAACGGAAGAGCAGCTCCTGCGTAGGACGCCCTTTTGAATGAAAATAGAAAAAGTGCTCTCCACTCTCTCCCTGCGTCCTATCTCACCTCCATCCGGAATCTTGCTAACGAAAGACGACGATTCAGAAATGAGAACAAGCGAATAGAAGGGAATTTTTAGTTCAACAAAATGAGTACTGCCAGTTAATGGAGACGAGTGGATTGGTTAGAGTGCCGTTGTGATAGGAGAAGCGTCACTGGTGCTGCAAAAGATAGGTTTAGGCGTCATGTAGCTGCTAGCCAATGGTGGGGGTGCTGGGGAAGGTCGGCTTCTGCCCGGTATTTTGCAGAGCAGAAATTGATAGAGGAGCGCCTCTGGATTAAGGATGCTGGTCGCCGGATTGGAAGAATATCACGTGGGTCCGTGACAATGAACCTGATCGCTTAATCGATCAGTCAATTCATGAAGTTAGGGAAATCATTGACAGATTCATGCATGTCGAGGTTTGGAGAGGCGGATGGACTGGAGTTCGCGGAATCTACTCCGTCGATTAGCTTTCATGCTCCGGACGCTTTTTATGCAGGAACAAAAAAAAAATTCATGGTGGTAATGTAATATTTTTGTTCATTGAAAATTATAGACGGGAATTAATAAAAATAATATAATCCCGAGCATGTCGAGGTTTGGGTGTGTTTGTTTGGTACATAAACGTGTCAACAAAAACTTTTCAATCTAAAACTTATCACTCTTCATAACTACTTTATTTTTTAATTATTTTTCACATTTTCCTCTACAAACTACCCTACTTTTCAATCATTTCTACACAACTATCTATACAACTAACCTATCTATTTTAACTTTATTCTCTTTACTTCTCATCATTACTTCTATTATATCACATAATTTTCTATCAATGTGACAACTTCTATCTCAAAAACTTTTCATCAAAAGTTTTACCCCCAATCAAACACACCCAAAAGGAATCACTCTATCCCTATTCCCCATCACAATTATGGGGATTAAGGTTAGAGTACTCCAAGCTTTTCATAGCCAAAAAAATGTCTGTACAAATTTTCTCACAAATAGCCTGGGAGGATTGCCCCACCAACACATTTGACTCGCAGTGGAAGCTAACACCACTTCGGCTAAGGAATGGGCAACTGCATTTCCTTGCCGAAGCACATGATGGACCGAGAAAGAAGTAACTGCATTGAGGATAGTCCTAATTTCAGCAATAACAAAGCCCACATGAGAGGAGATGAGATCATCATTGGTCAGGTAGTTGCATAATATGAGCGAATTTGTTTCCACCTGAGCACACATAGCGTTAATCTGAATGGCCCATCTCAGCCCCAGCAAAAAAGTCATAGCCTCCATAAATAATGGATCCCTAACACCCGCCTGTCTCCACCCTTTTGCAGCCACAAAGCAACCAAAAAAACCCAAATCTCCATGAGATTTTGTCAAGCATTTCTAATCCATTCCACTGCTGATTATGTGAGTTACTTTTTCAAATGATTATTCCTGTTTACGACCTTTTTCCGTAATAATTCGAACATAATTATTGGACAATTTTAAATTGAGAATTCAACATTAATTAAAATGGATTGGATAGATGTTTATTCAATATCTTGTTGGGTATCTGTTACTTTCTAGTTCTCCAATTTTCAACAAAATCCAAAATCGAGGTAAAAGCTGGCACCCGCAATCGCTGATGCGGACCTTTCCACACCTCATGCATTTTTCCGTACGAAAAGTCAAGTGAAGAAAATAAGGGGATGCAAATGGAATAATATTAAAATATATAAATTAGTTTAACAATTAATTATATAAAAATAATTAAAAAGTAAGATAATTATATAAGAATATATAAAAATAATAATTAAAAATACTATAATTATATTGCGTGGCTGCCAATGCAGAGGGAGATGGTGAAAGATATTAATGGGCACTAATGTTCACTGGGGTTTAGGGGTGGGAATCGGGGCGGGTCGACCCGTGACCCGCCCCGACCCGACCCTGTTTTATACCAGGGCGGGGCGGGTCGCAGTGTTGAAAATGTTTAAAAAGAGCGGGTCGGGGCGAACCTGGCGGATCCCGACCCGCTTATACCGCTGACCCGTCCCGACCCGCTGACTGTAGCCATGCCTGTTTATTACTCTGCTCGAGCATCCTAAGCTAAATCCTTAGTTTCAATCGTCTCCCTGCTTCCCTCAGTCGGCTTTCACATCGCCGTCCCTCCTTCCCACAGCAACCGCCAGCATCCTTGTCGCCGTCCCCACTCGAGGCCAGCGTCTGGCCGTCTGCCATCACCGTCAAGCAGTAGCGTCTTCCCACTTGAGCAGCGTCTTCCCTGTCGTCGCCATCGCCAGCATCGTGGCCATTCCGGCTTCAGCAGCAGCTGTTGCTGTCCCCGCTCGAGGCCAACGTCAGCCATCGCCGTCGAGCATTAGCATCTTCTCACTCGAGCAGTGTCTTCTCGCTGAGCAGCAGCGTCTGCCCTGTCGTCACCGTCGCTGTCGTCGTGGCCATTTCGACTCGAGCAGCAGCTGTCGCCTTCGCCATTGCAGATTTGCAGCCTGTTGTTGTCATTCCCTCCTGCATCTATCACCTGAACGGCTGAATCGTCATTCCCTCCCGCCCGCATCTGCAGCCTAAATCGCCTCTGACAACAGTAGTTGTTCCCGTAGCCGTCCCCGTTCCGGCAGCTGTCGCTGTCACCCGTCCACACAGAAGCAGTAGCAGCAGCAACAGGTATCATGCATTGGTTATTTGGAATAAATAATTGCAATATATTTACTAACAAAAATAGTTGCAGCATGATTAATTGGTTATTTCTGTTTGACATTGATATCATGCATTGTTTAACCCAATAGTTGCAGCATGATTAATTGGTTATTTCTGTTTGACATTGATATCATGCATTGTTTAACCCAATAGAAGCAGCATGATTAATTGGAAATATTTTTTTTGATTTTTCCCCAAAGTGCAAATGATATGATTTAATATTTACAAAATATTTTTGCTTCTACTTATTAATGTAGATTAGATTTCTACAAAACTCTCAAATACTTGCATTCAAATGTTTGATATCTAAATGGATTAGATTTTATCTAAATGTTTGATATGTTTATATGCATTATATTTAGTAATATGCTTGTATTATGTTTGGATTTTGATTTCTTGTATTTGTAATTATTTTTAGGCATTGCATTGGATATAACATATCATAAGAATATGAGTTTGGATGTTGACGAGAATGTGGAGAAATATATGGTGGAGAATGTGGAAGAGAAACAAGTGGTGGATGTGGATGTAGATGTAGAAAATGTTACACCAAATGCTAATGAAAAAACTGCAGAAGATGAAAATAATCCACCTACCAATTACAAGCTTACTTCTTCGGTTCGGAATCATTTTACTAAAAATGAAAAGAAACCTGGTAAAGAGCCAACTGCCTCATGTAATTACTGCAAAAGGCTTTTTAAGTGTGCTAGTAAATATGGTACTAGTTCACTTTCAAGGCATATCCAAAGATGCAAAGATTTTCCAAAGTGGGGGCAAAATAAGAGGCAGAAGCTGTTGACATTCTCTTCACCACAGTCCAACATTAATAGAGAACAGGTTCTCAGTGTATGGGAATTTAACCAAGATAAATGCAGAAAGGGACTTGCTGAAATGATTATCATAGATGAAAAACCATTTAAGATTGTCGAGCATGAGGGACTGAAGAAATGGATTAGCGTGTTGCAGCCGCAATTTAAATGGGTAGCTAGGAAAACTGTTGCTAGTGATTGTCTTGCAATTTATGAAGCCGAGAAAAAGAAATTAAAGAAATTGTTTGAAGATAAAGTTCAAAGGGTGAGTTTCACCACAGATTTGTGGACTTCCATTTCGAATGATGGTTATATGTGTCTTACAGTGCACTACATTGATGATGAATGGAAGTTACACAAGAAAATAATTAACTTTTTTATGCTCCCACCTCCACACACTAGCGATGCCATTGCTCAAGCAGTCGAGGATTGTTTGTTAGGTTGGGAGTTGAATAGAATCACCACTTTGACTGTAGATAACGCATCTGCAAATGATGTTGCCTTGAAAATTTTAAGGAGAATGTTAGTTAAAAGAGGATTTCTAGCAGGCGATGGTGACCATTTTCACGTACGTTGTGCTGCCCATATTGTTAACTTGATTATGCGAGAAGGGTTGCATGACGTTAATGACTTGATTAACAGAATTCGAAGGTGTGTTAGATTTGTAAGAGGTTCTCCACAAAGAGAATATAGTTTTAAAGTATGCTGTGAGAAGGAAGAAATTAGTTCTAAACTTGGACTGTGCATGGATGTTCCTACAAGGTGGAATTCTACTTATTTAATGTTGGAAAAAGCTTTGAAGTATCAAAAAGTTTTTGACCGGCTTGTCTTATATGATGCTGCATTTGCAAAGGAAGATACTCCCAATGATAATGATTGGAGAATTGGTAAAGCTATGTGTTCCTTTTTGAAACATTTTTATAAAGTTACAACCACATTATCTGGAACCTCATATGTTACTTCCTCTCTATACTTGGAAGAAGTCCATAAGATTGAAAGTCTGTTATTTGAATTTTCGACATCAGAAGATTTAGTCCTCAGAGACATTTCAAGGAAAATGAAACAAAAATTTGATAAGTATTGGGGTACTTTTGATAAAATTAACATGTGGTTGTTGGTTGCAAATGTATTGGATCCAAGATGCAAGTTGAAGTTTCTGAAATTCTGTTATTCACAGATATATGATGTTGACAAGGTTAAGGAAATAATAAATACTGTGATGATTGAATTTGAAACCCTTTTCAAGGTCTATGAGGCACAGTTTTCTGCTTCAACAAAACCAAAAATTGAAGCCCCCACACAAACAAAGAGAAAAGGACCATCAAGAGCAGCATATCTGAAGTTCTTAACAGTGGATGAGACAGAAAATGAGAAAACAGAGATTCATCGATACTTAGAATAGCATATTGTGGTAGAAGATGATGGTTTTGACATTTTAGCATGGTGGAAAGTAAATGCATATAAGTATAAAATATTATCTCATATGGCACGTGATTTATTAGCCATTCTTGTGTCCACTGTTGCCTCAGAGTCAGGTTTTAGTACGAGTGGACGTGTGCTTGATTCATGTAGGAGTTCTTTATCTCCAAAACTCGTTGAATGTTTAATTTGTGCTCAAGATTGGATAAGGTCAAAGCCAAAAGTAGATGAATTTGAAGAAGATGCGGAGGAACTTACCACCAACATTACAGGTAACTTATATACTTCAATATCTAACTCTCTTACTTGAACTTAGGATATACATTTTATTTTTTTTATAAATAAAGTCATTAACTAATTGATTTTTGTACATGTTGCAGCTATTCAAGATGAAGTTGGAGAAGGTAGCAGTCTTCCTCCTTGTCTTCCTGCAAGTGCAAAGGTTTTAAGCATTAATCTTCTTTCATATTTTTTATTTTTTTTTCTTATTCTATTAGCTTGTGATGCTATTGTATTACTAATAAAATAATATTTTGAATTTTCAGGGAAAAGGCATTGTTATCGATGGATGAACTTAGGAAAAGATGACAATGAAGAATAATTTGCTTTATATTTTTATTATGAACATTGTATGATAAAAACATATATTTAAGTTTAATTTGTTGAACAAAATATATGTATCTCCAGTATATTTGCTAAACTTAGAATTGTTCCTATTAAAGGATGAAGGATTTATGCTATCAGTTCTCTATTAGTTATACTTTTTAATTTTTATATGTGTGTATATCGTTATTTAATTGTGATCGAAAGTGTTATGGGTTGTGGTTTTATTTTATTGATTGCATTGCATAGGTGTTATTCAGGTCATGCCTTCTAGAAGCTTTCATTACAACACAAAAGTATTATCAAGATTTTTTATACTTTTCAGGTAAAACTGCTCTCCTGCTACATACTTAAACAGTTATCATTTTAATTCTAATTGTGACATCATTATTATTTTTGTTGAAGGTAAACAACAAAAGACATGGAATGAGTTCAAACAATTAGTGGTTCAATATTCAAATTGTAAACAAAATTTTGAATGAGGTATGTTTCATTAACTTGTTCTTATATAGGTGAATAAATACTCATGTTTTATTTAAGTATTTAGATTTTACTTTGACTGATTACTAATAGATTGGAGCATATAGTAGTTAAATTTAATATATATATGTCTTTATACTTGATGAGTTCATAAATTCGTAAAAATTTCTTACTTGACCTGTAGTTTTTACCCGACCCGTCGTCCCGAAACCGACCCGTTCCCGACCCAAATTTTGTCCCAATACCGAGTGAAAAAAAGTAAGGGTCAAACCGACCTTGTCCCGACCCGGAAAAAAATAAGGGTCAAACCAGATTTTTGAAAGGTAGGGTCAGGGTTGGGCACACCCTGACCCGCCCCGACCCGCCCCGATTCCCACCCCTACTGGGGCTTTATTTGACAGATGAAAACGTTGGAATAGAGGTCGGTGATTGCAGCAGGGACGACCCGTGCTGGACTTGGCTTAAATTTCATGGTTGCTGCAGTTTTTAAGGAAGATGGCAATGGTAGAGGAACTTCTCGGATTTGGATCGCCAGTCATGCTGAATTTATGTATCGTCTAGTGTTTTGCAATACATTTTATGAATCTGCCATTGCCTAACAACGCAACATTGATTTTGCCTTGCTTTCTTTCTCTGAGATAGGATTTTGGATGCGAATACGGTAGTTCTCAACCTGGACCCGGCCAACCCAACCCCAACTCCAACTCCATTTATAATATTTTTAGTTAAGCATTTTGGAAAAAATATGTTATAAAATTCAAATTGAACTCACTTGATTTCAAAAGTGGATTGGTTTACGTTAGAAAATTGTCAACCCGACCTGATTTCATATATTAGCACATAATACAAAAGAATTAACTGGATATTATTGCTTTGAAACAAGATTATTTAGCAATTATTTTATTATAAAAGTTATAAATTGAAAAGTATTCATACAAAAAGGATTAGGAAACGTTTGGTAATCAATAAAAGAGGAAAATTGTGGTAAATGGTGGGAGAATGTTTCCCAAGGCAACTATTAATTTCACCAATTATCACATTTTTTTCAGTTTTACCCCTACATTTCAATCATTTTTCCTACCAGCTACATCCATCAAGCCTATTTATTTCAACTTTACTTCTATCATTTCCTATCAATCACATATTTTTTAAAATATTATCTTTTCTATTTCCTACCTCGTCCCACAATCCCACAAAATTTCTTATTCCTAAATGTCCTCTTAATTTTTATTCTTTCATATAAATTTATATTTATAATAGATTTAATTAAACAAAATATATCTAAATATTATATATTTATCAACTCAATTTTTAACCCAAACGGAACCGGTTTCTATAGAGTTAAAATAAGATTGGGTTAATGTGTAAGAAATAGGTTTGAGTTGAAGTTTTACGAGCTAAGTTAGGCTTATGTTTACACCAACCCAAGTAATCCAACCCTGTTTACACCCTCGGACAAGATTGGGATGATAAAGGAAGCGTAAAGTGAGATGAGAGATCTCACATGAGGTGTTGTAGAAAAGAGAACATTTTTTTTTTTTACCTGTGGCCAAATGAGTGCATGGAAGGAAAGATGGTTACATTTGCTTCAGATATTTGATAATTAAGAAGTTATTCATAGAAGTTTGGGAGGAGTTGCCTTGGTGGTAATTTAAGGGTTGATAACTAGTCTACTTAGGTTCATTTTCTTTTTTGATTAAGAGTTTTACCAGTATCCTTCTTGGAAATAGAAGTTTTTATAATTTTTCAAGAACTTTTATGAATTTATTATTATGAGTAGTATTAGAGTTGTGAAAATGCCAAATTATTATGTTGTATAAATATTAGTAAAAAAAAAAGCAGTCAGGCAATCAATTGTACGTTTAACGCTGTGAACCGTACTCTTGTAATTTTCTGCATATTAGGGGCTGTTTGATTGGCAACAAAACGTTTGGAGGTTTTTTAACTTGTCAACTTCAGATGGTTACGCAGAGTATGTGCGTTGGTGTCAATAAATGTGCTGCCTTCACTTAATTTTTGTGTCCATGAATGGCTTGAAAATAGTTAAATTCCTTGAAGCCATTGCCAGGGACCAGCAGGTGCAAATGCAACAGTAGATGGTACCAAATTCACAGATGGAAAACATCTTAGCTGACGGCGACGGCGATGAATAACTCTCCGTAGCATTTCTCGCAGACAGTGTTGCAGCTGCGATGGGACTGGTAGCCGTTCAAATAGCAGTAATTTGAACACCTATTTGCTCGCTGCAGGACAGACAGAGAACCACGCTGGTGTACGGCATCTGCAGATTTTTATAACCCAACCCTTTTTCTTTTTTTCCTTTTTTTTTGCAATTTCAAGTTTTCAACGTCATTTGGGAGGAAACGTCTGCCAAACATTTCTAGCAACCAGAATCGGATTGAAATTTTCCAAAAATCAGTTTTCCCGCAATGTCCCAACAACCATGTCGATGTACAGCTTGCAAGCTGATTTGGCAAAAACCTTTTCCATTTACTTAGATTTATAAAATATATTTAGTTAGAAACATGATAAAAATTTTACAAATAATTAGTTGAACTGCATAAGCTGGCTGAAGTTCGTTAATTAACTAACGTACCTTTTGTTTTGGATAATTATAATGAACTATAGACAAGGTTTCTTTCAATTTATGTTACATGTTTCTGTATTTGAATTGCTGAAACTACAATTAAATATATTTTTATTTAATGAACATATGCTATACAAGTCATTACACTCATGCTTAATTTAATGTCATGGACACAGCCGAAATATTTCAATGTTATTATCGAATCATTTCAGCCACTTTAATGATTAAACTAAAATTCAAACACTTATTTTTATGATGTTGATTTTACTTTCTTAGTACATATATAAGCCACTTGATCATCCAAATGGTGACTACGATGTGCATATTTAATTAGTATAAAATTTTAATTAAAGATAGTTTAGATATAATGAACTACAATCGGAACAGATCTCATATATATATAGACGTAATAATAAAAAATCTTCAACAAAATTTTCATTTATTAATGGTAAAATTGATGCTCCAACCCACCAGCTTGCCCGCACGCACATTAGCATATTAATAATTATATTAAAAAATAATTTGTAGTTCTAGAAATAAAATTGTCTAAAATAATATTCTTGAAGTTTATATGAAAAATTAAAACATATCGCTTATTGAATTTTATTTTAAAAATAAACTATAAGTGATTGTTTCATTTTAATTAGCGGTGGGAATAGGGGCAGGTCATACTGGGTCAAGGTTTGCCCAACCCTGACCCTACTTTTTAAAAATTGAATTTGACTCTCTTTTTATAATGGGTTGGGACATGGTTAGTTTGACCCTCACTTTTTTTCAATATGTTCCGGGACAAACTTCGGGTTGGTATCGGGCTGATTCAGGATAGCGGGTCGAGTAAAAAATGTAGGTCAAATAAGCTAATTTTAAAAATTTATATACCTATCAAACATAAATATACATTTATACTAAACTTAAATATTATATGTTTCAATATTTCACTTATTATTATAAAACACATAATTAAGAAAATAAAATATTTAAAAATATAGTATAAATTTATTATAATAGGTTAATATACAATTACACATAAGGGTTATATATGTACAAATTTTTTTATCGATTCTTATATTGCTTTTTGAATAAATTGATTCTTCTATTGTAGATAAAGTTGATTATAAAAAAGTGAGAATTTTGAAAGAAAATAATAATAATATTAATAATATTTAAATATAGGCTTATAAATTTTAATACATTAGTATATGTGGGGCGGGTTGGACTCCTTAAGTCGGGACATATTCAACTCACCTTGACCCTATTTTTGAATTCGGGTCAAAAATTTTTGTCCACCCCTATACCAGGTTAAAAATATATTAGTTTTACCCAAGCAAAAATAAGTCGGGTCTTAGACGGGTCACACGGTCAACCCACCCCAATTCTCACCCCTAATTTTAATTCATATTAAATCTTTCTAATTGATACGAATGTAACATTTTTTATTAGTGAATAATATTTTAAATTTTTATTATCAAGTTTTTATGTATAATACACCTCACTCATTTAGAAAAATTATTGCGAATAAAATCTTAATATTGAATAATGAATGAAAGAACAGAAGGTTAGAAATTAATGATTTTTACTAAGAGTGTCTCCAATCCGAAAATCTTTGCCCGTAGTATTAATTGGAGGACAATTTTCATAGCCCAAGATGTGCGGATATTAATTATTATTATTATTATTATTATTATTATTATTATTATTATTAACTTTTGAGTTTCCCCAAAGGCCCCATCTCATCCTGACTATCTATTCAAAATTAATGGTAAAGATGTAGCTTCTCATGAGAAAATCATAAGAACAGCTTTCCCTGAATTGGGGCTCCTCTCCCTCTCTTCTCTCGTGCATGTAGACATGCATACATCAGTGCACCTAAGGGTCACGAACCAAACTATAATCAAACAACTTAAAACTCATAGACGATTATCATGAGTAGTGTTGACACCACACTTAAATGTGAAAATTAAATTTTCAAATGGGCTTACTACCATTTGGCACACCCATTTAAGGTTTTTATTTGAATTTTAACCCATATATTTGCAAGCCCAAATTTGTGTAGGATTCATGTAAAAAATGGGCCACCAATCCATGCAGTAGATCAGGAGCAATTTGCATCCAAAATGAAGTAACGAGTATTTTCTCAAAACAATTGAAGCAAGATCGACGTGATGGACGATTTGGATTAAACAAATAATTAGTATTTTATGAAATTTTAATGGTCAAAATAAAATTGACCAAAGAAAGAGGTGGATTTACAACATTTCAAATGGTGGACAAAAACTACTAGATCCAACCCACTAAATGAAGATCTGAACCGTTAAAGTGGGTAAGGGACATCAGTATGTATGGGCCCCATCTAAGATCAAGGAAAATATGTGATGATCAAGGCATGGATAAAAGACACAAAATGCATAAAATCAATAGCTAGGAGAAAGTTGACTTACTAGCCAAGCAAAACAAGGGGCCCATTGGTGGTTTTCAAAAACCACCCATAAAATTATAAAAAAGTCCATTTTTGTTAAAATTTTGCAAAAAAAGGCAAAACGGAGTTGTGCAAAAAATTAAAAGAAAATACCAATGTGCAAATTATCAAACTTAAAAAATTATAAAAGGGGAGGGCTCTCCCTCATTTGGACGCGCGGAAACTGACCCAAAAAAAAAATCCATCATTCTTTTTTCAACGTGTGGGAGATTACCTTTTTTTCCTACTCCATTGCATTTTGACATCTTACTCTGTTGCATTTTGACAACGTGATTGCAAAGAAGAGTCCAGGTCCAAATACCTATATCTGTCCCTTTCCTCATCATCATTTCTTTTCAGTTTTTTTTTTTTTTACGGAAAACGTCAAAAAAAAATCAAGCACATATTAGCTCCCTTTTCATTTTTTTTTTAAATCAAGCAGCATGTCATCGTCCTTCATTTCTTTTTTAATTCCTCGGTCTTCATTAAAAAAAAATATATATATATATATATATATATATAATCTCTCATTGCATCATTTCCATTGATTTTCATCATTTGTTTTTTTTTTTAAAAAAAAAGAAAATCTCCAGCACGCTATCTGCCTTTTGCATCATCGTCTTTTTCTTCATTTTTTTTAAAAAAAGGGAAGAAAACAAAAGACCCACCAGCACGTTATCATATGCCCCTTTTAATTCTTTATATATATATATATATATATATCAGGACTCATTTCCCATTGCATCATCCCCTTCCCCGTTTATTTTCATTTTCATATTAAAAAAAATCAAAAGAAAACAATACCTCCATCACGTTATCATTCTTCCTTTTCATTTTTTTCATTTTTTTTTTTAAAAACTCCAGCACGTCCCTTTCTCTTGCATCACCGCTCCTTCTCATTTTTTTCATTTTCTTTTAAAAAAACTCCAACGCATTATTTATCTTCTGCATTCCCGTTCCTTCTCATTTTTCTATTTTTTTAATTAAAAAAACGAGAAAAGTGGAAATCTAGAAGCATTCGTCCGTTCCTTGCATGATAATACATTTATCATTTTTTTTAAAAAAAATCAAATACTTATGCAACAGATATGTATCGTTTTATTTACAAAATAAATATATAAAAAAAGTATAAAATCAAATCATCATAAAAATTTTATTCTGTGCAATGGGAACAACTACCCGCATCTAACTTCCGAATTGAGTTAGGGCCTCAAAAAAAAGCCTAGGGATTAAATTTCCACCTCCACCCTCCTGAGCTTTTACAAATAAAATATATGTTAATTTTTCGCACTCCTAGGACCGATGTACTAGAAAAATAAAGTTGTATTTTTTTTTCTAGTTGTAAGTTCACTCAGAAAATCTCTGTATTTTAGTACCTTAATGTACACGGACTAACTACTGTTATATGGTTAGTGGCGACTCAAAAAGTTAATATATTAAATTTTATCAATATTTGTACGCATATTACTAACAGCTAATTGCGTCTAATTGAGATACATGTTTGTGTTTGACTAACTTGCATCATTTAAAAATCTCTAAAAATTCGCATCATCTAAAAGTCTTAACGCTTGCATCTCCCTTCTTTAACCTCCCATGTCTACACCTTTTATATTTTTTCCATTTCTGATCTTGAACCCCTTTTCTACACCGTTTATATTTTTTTTATTTTGTACATTTAATTTCTGTATCTAACTTGCATCATATCTAACCAGCTAACTAGCTAACTTGCATCTCATATTTATTTTTCTCTTTGGCATATGTACATTTACTTTCCTATTTAATCCACAGTTATATATTTTTTAGGCCCATTCGTCGGCCCATCGTAGCGCGCTAAAAACCACGTGCTACAGTTTGGCGACTCCGTTGGGGACGGCTAGGAGTGCTAATTTCCATTTTTTAAAAAAAGCTCAAGGAGGGTATTTTTTTAAAAAAGAAAACTTTTCTTTTTTAAAAAAAATAAGTAAAAGTTTCTAATCATAAAAAAAGAGAAAAGGAATCTAACTCTCCTTTTGTTTTTTTTTAAAAAAAGGTAAAAAGAAGAAATTAATATCCTTTTGGAAAAGATTTATAGAATTTAAATATCATCGGATACTAAAGACCTGTCTATATAGTAAGAATAGTGCGTAAAAAGGAAATATTACCTCCTCGTAGTCCGGTAATCATTAGATCCAAAGCAAGCCAAACAAATATGACTGAGACATCACAAAATAAGGGAGGATCATATTCAAACCTCCTTACTACAGATCTCACTAGTGTAACACAACAGGTAGACAAGTTGAAAGGAATGATATCTAAGGTCCTAGAAAATTTAGAAACTTTACACCCATCTAAGAACTAAAAAGATAACAGAGAAGGCACTTCTACTAGTAATATTATAAAAAGAAAAAAAGTAGACCATTATGAAAAAGAAGAATTTATTTTAAAACATACCACAGATAAAATGGAAAAAGTAAAAGAAACCCTTCAATCTCAACTTAATAAATTAAAAGATAAAGTGAGACAAAAGGATGAAGAAGGGCTGTTATCTTCAAAGAAAGAAGACCTGTGCCCATTCCCAGATATTGAATTATCTAGAGGTATAAAAATTCCCAAATTACCTATATATGATGGGGATTCATGTCCAAAAGCTCATTTGAAAGCATTTTATGGAATGTTATACCCTCTAATTCAAAGGGATAAACTTTTGGTAAAATTATTTCAACAAAGTCTGAATGGAGATGCACTTGAATGGTATGTATCTCTAGATTACAAGTTTATTAAAAATTGGGGGCAATTATCTACAGCTTTTCTAGACAGATTCTCTTATAAATTAAATATTGCACCTAAAAGAGCGGACTTGGAAGCTTTACGGCAAAAACAAGATGAACCATTTGCTGAGTACATAGCTAGATGGATAGCTTTAGTGGCAAAGTTAAAGATCAATTTATCCGTAAAAGATCAAATATCCATAATCATCAAGACTGTACATCCTAGCATTTCTGGATATTTAGTCTCATACCCCTTCACTAGCTTTGCGCAACTAATACAAGTCGGTGAACAAATTGAATATGGATTAAGAAGAGGAACCATCTCTCCTCGGCCATATCAAGGGAGTACTTTTTGTGAAAAAATGGATGATAAGTCACAAGTGTCTGATAATAGCCCACAAGTTTATTTGATTAAAGGAGATAGAATTCATGACCCTTACATGCCCAATAAACGAACTTTTCATACAAATATAAAAGATGAGGTTCTTGTTCTAATGGGTACACATTCCAATCTCATCGCTTCTCAAAGACAACCTAGTAATCAAACTGATATTTTTGTTTTAAAGGATGCACCTTCTAATCACATTGCTTTTCAAAAACAGCCTGTTGATCAAAATGATGTTCTAGTTTTAAAAGGTGCATCTTCTAAATCCACTTTTTTCCAAAGAAAGCCCGTTGATCAAAACGATACTATTATTTTAGAAGGTGCACTCTCCAATCCTGTCGCTTTTCAAAAACAGCATGATAACTTAAATGATACTATTGTTTTAAGAGGCACGTCAACTAGTTCTAATATATTTTCAAAACAACCTGTTGACGAATCAAAAATTATTATTTTAAAAGGGAAACCTTCTAATCCTATCATTCTCCCGACACCACTTACGGATAATCCAATCTTTTTTCAGAAAGAGTCTATAGAGTCGACTCTCTAGTCACCTACTTTTACAAAAGAAATAATTAGTATATTCTATGAAAGCACAAATAGAGCACCAAAAATGGCCAATCAAGTAGACCCTTCCCACATATTTTCAAAAGAGATTCTCGCTTCACCTATCCAATCAAAGCCTATAGATTTAACGGCCTCTAAATCTTCTATCTTTGCAGAAGGTATGATAAATAAATTTTTCGAGAATATTTGTGAAACACCAAAAATAGCTTCCCAAACAAAAGTCTCTCATTTATCCTCAAAAGAATTTTTTACATTTTCCAGTCAATCTAAGTCTAAAAGGTCAAATTCTCTTCCAACGTCCACAAGAAAGTCGGTTATTAGATTCTCCAAAAATACAAAAAAAATATCAAAAGTGGATTATCCAACAAATTTCTCCCAAGCACCCTTCATTCCTCCAGAAAAATTTTCCACCTTTGTTAATCAGCAAACCGATAATTTCTTCGTATCTTTGGAAAAAATTCTCATTCCAATTAATGAAACAAAAGACAACTCCCACGAATCTTCGGGAAAAAATTCCATTCAAGACATCTCATCTTTAAAGCTTGAAAAGTCCAATCCAAAAGATATTTCTCCAGAAAAACTTTACACTCCAATTAACCAACCAATGAATCTTAAAGCTATTAATCTAGAAAAAAAATAAATCCTACTATTGCAGAATATACCAAAAGCTCATGCAGCATAACTCAACCAGAAAATCAAGCCAAAGCATCTACGACACCTTGTTAAAGCCTCTTCATTTTAAACAATTCAGTTGAAGTCAAATCTCAATCACTGGAAAAGTTAGCTTGTAAAGCCGCAGAAAGTGCAGGGATCTTTGTTACCCAGTTATCAATAAATCTAGCTCGTAAAGCCACGGAAAACGCAGGGAGCTTTATTACCCAGTTATCAAAAAAGCTAGCCCGTAAAGCCGCAGAAAGTGCAAGGAGCTTTAATACCCAGTTATCAAAAAAGCTAGCCTGTAAAGCCGCGAAAAGTGCAGGGAGCTTTAATACCCAGTTATCAAAAAAGCTAGCCCGTAAAGCCGCGGAAAGCGCAGGGAGCTTTATTACCCAGTAATCAAAAAAGCTAGCCCGTAAAGCCGCGGAAAGCGCAGGAAACTTTATTACCCAGTCATCAAAAAAGCTAACCCGTAAAGCCGCAGAAAGCGCTGGGAGCTTTATTACCCAGTTATCAAAAAAGCTAGCCCATAAAGCCACGAAAAGCACAACGAGCTTTATTACCCAGTCATAAAAAAAGCTAGCCCGTAAAGCCACAGAAAGCGCAGGGAGCTCTATTACTCAAACATCGGATCAATTGGCCCATAAGATCGCAAAAGGCACAGGGTACTTATACAAAAATCGAATTACTCTTCAAAATGAGGCTTTGTCATCATTGCAAACAATGCTTTCAATTAGCATGGAGACCATATTTTTGCAGGGTCCCTATATGCTCCAGGCAATTACTAATTTATCAAAAAAAGTTACAAAATTAAGGGTAACTACCAATATATTAAAGAAGTTTTCAAAACTAGAAGGAGTTATTAACATACTAAAAAATGTTATAAAAATAGGGGCAATATCTGCCAAATGGAAAGCTATGCAGCATAAATATCAAGGTGATATCATTCTCAGACAAAAGAGGAAGCCATATAATAGAAGACAAAGGCTAAAAAAGAAAAGAAAATGAAGCAAAGCAAAAAAGTTATTTGATCATGGGAGACCGGGACAACCATGGCTCAAATCAAGGAAAGTTATTGAAATTTCCAGCGTCAAATCGGGCATGGCTGCAAACAATGTATGGGACCCTGGAGGATAGTTAGCAAGGTATGCCACTTTACCCTCCCTCCCTCCGCATTTTATATGCATTTTTTTTATAAAAATGGGGTTGTTATTTTTAAATAAAAGGAGTCTTTTAAAAAGAAGATTTTACGTTTTAGCAAATTTTCAAAATTAGTCATATGGATAGCATATCTTATTTACAAAAAAAACAAACAAATGATGAAAAATGATAATGCAAAAAAAAGGGACAAAATGAGATATTAATATATATATATATATACTTGAGAGACAACCAAATCATCTTTTAGCTATTAGAAGGCAATTTATTCACAATTAACGTTGTCAAATACAAAATGAATTAATTAAATTTAACAAAAAACTATGGGATTGTCTTTTTAAAGTGTAGAAATGTTTAAGTCAATCTCAAATGGGGGGCATCACCATCATTAATATTCCGGTTATTAAGCCTCATAAGTCGAAGAAGGCGCAAGACACTCATCAATTAAGCCCAGTGGGTCATGCAAAGCTCAATGCACCAACTCGTCCAGCTGTAGACTCCATTATGAGAATGTCATTGACCACATTACTTGAAAAGTTTGATTTCCGAACAAAAATTAATCTATAGAGTCATAAGATGTGCATGTTGGTTGGTCAGGTATAAAAAAATCAAAAATGCAAAATAGATAAAGGGAAAAAATAAAAAAAATTAATTTTTTGAGTTAAGTTTTCGAGATGTCAGAGAATTTCATGAAAAAAAACTCAAAAAATCTATTACTCTAATAGATCAAGAAGTGAGAAGTAACCAGTTATATTTGTGAAAATTTTTTACGACATATGTAAAAATTCCATAGCACTCTAAAAAAGAAATCTTATACACACATTAATGAAAATTGGTGGATACTAAGATGATTTAACATTGTCTCACCTAAAGAGATAAGTATTAATATCATTATGAAACGTGGTGAATTGTTTTTTTAAAAAATAGAGAATAAAAAAAAGATCCCCAGATACCCTGAAATATGGTGAGGGGAAGAAAAAATATATTAAAAAAGATTCCCAGATACCCTGAAATATGGTGAGGAAAAAAAAGAAGAAAAATCCCTAGATACCCTGAAATATGGCGAGGGGAAGAAAAAATATATTAAAGAAAAATCTCCAAATACCCTGAAATATGATGAGGGGGAGAAAAAAATACATTAAAAAAATCTTCGGATACCATGAAATACAGTAAGGGGAGGAAAATACAATACACAATCGTTATAATTTTGATATTACAATTAATTCACTTGGATGAGTTGTTAAGGTTTCATGCATCTGATATCTGCTAGTTGATAGATCACACACTCACGTGCTATGTTATTTTAGATACTTCATAAAAAAATTAACACTAATATAAATTAATGACGCTCACTTCTTAAGCTAATTGTTTCAACTAATAACCTTGAAATTATGCAAATTCACTACTCATATGGCTAGAAAAGTCAATAATTCTTAAATTTAAAAAAAAAACTATGAAAGCTCATATTACATAATTAATAGGATTACAAGAAAATTTCCTAAAAATAAATTGTTAAAGACAATCTAAAATAAGATGAAATGTATGAGAGTAAGGCAAGTTATAAAAATTAAGAAAATCATATTGAGCTGCACTAAAAAGAAAGAAAAATTTTAGGTGTCAACTATACCTTCTTTGATGACAATGTTCATTATCATCAAAGAAGAGGGGGCAACTGTTGACACCCAACTTAAATGTGAAAATTAAATTTTCAAATGGGCTTATTACCATTTGGCACACCCATTTAAGGTTTTTATTTGAATTTTAACCCATATATTTGCAAGCCCAAATTTGTGTAGGATCCATGTAAAAAATGGGTCTCCAATACTTCAAGCCCACTTTAGAAGTAAGGGCCACCAATCCATGCAGCAGATCAGGGGCAATTTGCATCCAAAATGAAGTAATGAGTATTTTCTCAAGACAATTGAAGTAGGATCGACGTGATGGACGGTTTGGATTAAACAAATAATTAGTATTTTATGAGATTTTAATGTTTAAAATAAATTTGACCAAAGAAAGAGGTGGATTTGCAACATTTCAAATGGTGGACAAAAACTACTAGATTCAACCCACTAAATGAAGATCTGAACCGTTAAAGTGGGTAAGGGACATTAATAAGTGTGGGTCCCATCTAAGATCAAGGAAAATATGTGATGATCAAGGCATGGATAAAAGACACAAAATGCACAAAATCAATGGCTAGGAGAAAGTTGACTTACTAGCCAAGAAAAACAAGGGGCCCATTGGTGGTTTCCAAAAACCACCCATAAAATTACAAAAAAGTCCATTTTTATTAGAGTTTTGCAAAAAAAAGGCAAAATGGAGTTGTGCAAAAAATTAAAAGAAAATATCGATGTGCAAATTATCAAACTTAAAAAAATATAAAAGGGGGGCCCTCTCCCTCCTTTGGACACGCGGAAACTGACACAAAAAAAAAAATCCATCATTCTTTTTTCAACGTGTGGGAGATCACCTTTTTTTCCTACTCCATTGCATTTAGACATCTTACTCTGTTGCATTTTGATAACGGGATTGCAAAGAAGAGTCCAGGTCCAAATACCTATATCTGTTCCTTTCCTCATCATCATTTCTTTTCAGTTTTTTTATTTTTTTAAGGAAAACATCAAAAAAAATCCAGCGCGTATCATCTCCCTTTTCATTTTTTTTAAAAAAATCAAGAGATAAACTATTAGCATGTCATCGTCCTTCGCTTTTTTTTAATTCCTCGGTCTTCATTAAAATATATATATATATATATATATATTAACACTCATCTCTCATTGCATCATTTCCATTGATTTTCATTATTTGTTTTTTTTAAAAAAAAGAAAATCTCCAGCACGTTATCTGCCTTTTGCACCATCGTCTTTTTCTTCATTTTTTTTAAAAAAAGAAAGAAAACAAAAGACCCACAAACACGTTATCATCCACCCTTTTTAATTATTTATATATATATATCAGCACTCATTTCCCATTGCATCATCCCCTTCCCCATTTATTTTCATTTTCTTATTAAAAAAAATCAAAAGAAAACAATACCTCCAACACGTTATCATTCTTGCTTTTCATTTTTTTCATTTTTTTTTAAAAACTCCAACGCATTATTCATCTTCTGCATTCCCGTTCCTTCTCATTTTTCTATTTTTTTTAAAAAAAGGGGGAAAATGGAAATCCAGAAGCATTCGTCCGTTCCTTGCATGATAATACATTTATTATTTTTTAAAAAAAAATCAAATACTTATGCAATAGATATGTATCGTTTTATTTACAAAATAAATATATAAAAAAAGTATAAAACCAAATCATCATAAGAATTTTATTCTGCGTAATGGGAACAACTACCCGCATCTAACTTCCAAATTGAGTTAGGGCCTTAAAAAAAAGCCTAGGGATTAAATTCCCGCCTCCACCCTCCTGAGCTTTTACATATAAAATATATGTTAATTTTTTGCACTCCTAGAACAAATATACTAGAAAAATAAAGTTGTATTTTTTTTCTAGTTGTGAGTTCACTCAGAAAATCTCTATATTTCAGTGCTTTAATGTACACGGACTAACCACCGTTATATGGTTAGTGGTGACTTCAAAAGTTAATATATTAAATTTTATCAATATTTGTACGCATGTTACTAACTGCTAATTGCGTCTAATTAAGATACATGTTTGTGTTTGACTAACTCATATTATTTAAAAATCTCTAAAAATTCGCATCATCTAAAAGCCTTAACGCTTGCATCTCCCTTCTTTAACCCCCATATCTACACCTTTTTTATTTTTTCCATTTCTAATCTTGAACCCCTTTTCTACTTTGTTTATATTTTTTTTATTTTGCACGTTTAATTTTTGTATCTAACTTTCATCATATCTAACCAGCTAACTCGCTAACTTGCATCTCATATTTATTTTCCTCTCTGACATATGTACATTTACTTTCTTGTTTGATCCACAGTTATATATTTTTTAGGCCCATTCGCCGGCCCATCGTAGCATGCTAAAAACCACGTGCTACAAGTAGTAATGTAATGAAAAGGCAGTCATATATATAAAACTCACTTCATAATCACTTGTAAGTGATTTCATAAATTCGTAGTCCCAAATACTAGGCTGGTAATTAGCAGACCTCCGAGCAATTTCATGAGGCTGGTGTGCACTGCATAGCGGAGTTCAGCTCACATGGAGATGTTCACGCCCAGTTCCAACACTGGGGCTTACTTTTGCTGGTAATACTGGTACTGGTATTGGTAGGCATGTTGAGGCGACAGATAACAACGACAATGGAAAGGAGCTAGATGACAATGCTCTATCGTCGTGTATACCCATGGCTATATTTATAGCATGGAAGAATGAGAAAACTACTGTACCGGTTTCCATTGTCCGTAGGAAACACCTAAAAAATTTAGAGGCCCAACCCATAGGAAGTGCTTCCTACGTTTTTGTCGTAGGAAGCCTCATCTGAACCGTCCATATTGAATCGACGCTTTGATTTCACAGGGCATTTTCGGTAGTTGAAAATACGTTTCTCCTTCATTTCCATGCTCTGCTTCTCCCTTGCTTCTCCCTTCCCTTGCGTTTCCATGCTCTGCTTCTCCCTTCCCTTGTGACTCGTTGTGGAGCTTAGCCGGATTTGCTTGGAAGCTAGCAGGACGGAGAAGGTGGAGACGACACGGTGAGATCTGAGATGAGGGCTTTCGCCTAGGAGACGACGCGCTGCCGACGAACTGCTGCTACCGATGATTTGCTGTTGCTGCCGACGATGTTCCTTTGCAGTAATGAAGTGGGTGGGTTCGAGTGACAATGGCAGCATCGACCGGCGGAAGAGAAGAAAACTCGCAGCGTTAGTTTTTTTTAGATTCAGGCGATTGGAGAACAAATCTGGTCCGGCGAGTTAGGCATCACAGTTAGCAAGCCCTTGGCGAGTCATCGGTCTGTTCCGATTGGCGATCCAACGGACGACGGCTGGTGGGTTTTGAGGCAGGTGTGCGGCTGCCGGCTAGGTTCAGCTGCGATCCGTAGAGGGTGATGCACCGTGTCTCATTTGTCGCGACGGACAGAAATTAGAGGGCTAGTGGTCTAGTGGACCACCTGAATTCGTGCACATGCAGATTGTTATTTTTCAAAACAATTTTACAAAAAAATTTCAATAATCTAATAGAATCCCCAAATTATATAAATATAATATTTGTGTAAAAAAATATAAATATTATACTTATTGCATCAAAACCTCAATTGCAATGTAATTTCTCTTAACATTTTGTGAAAATGATATAAAATAACTGCAAAAAATATAATTTTTTTATAAAGTTTCTATTATATATTTTAAATAAACTTGTAAAAATAAATCTTTTATGTAGTTGGAATTTTTTAGATTTGTATAGATGCCAATTATTCAATTCACAAACGTAGTTTTTTTTTATGAAAGAATTACTCAACCCCGACCCCCCATCAAATGACCAGGTTCGGGGTGGAGTAATCCGAGCAATTCATTGCCAAAAAATTGTCTGTACATATTTTCTCTTCAATACACTGTGGGGGATTTTCCCACCAAGAAACACAATCCAATCCAGACACAGCGACAAGATCAGCCAAATCATGCACAACCCTGTTCCCCTGTCTTAACACATGGCGGATAGATAGATTCGGGTTAGCCTCAAAAGTCGTTCTGATCTCCGAAATAATGTGACCCACCGGGGAGGAGATAACACAATCATTTGAGAGATAGGTGTAAAGAAGAAGGGAATCGGTTTCGATCTGCACTTGTCTAAGCTTGAGATGAATAGCCCACCTGGTAGCCAATAGAACGACTTTTGCTTCCATGGTCAACGGTTCCTCCACGCCCCTCCGGCTCCAGCCTTTCGCCGCAATAAAATACCCACGGGAGTCCCTAATAATCGCAGCGAACCCCATAACCACCCTTTCCTGCAGGCATCGTGCGTCAACATTCATTTTGAAGACCCCATCAGGCGGTTTAATCCATCTTGGTACAAGAGGTGAATCCATCGCGCCACACAAATCCAAGTCATTAGCTCCCCGCAATTGCGAAATAAAATCCCGACACCACTGAATTGTGTCAGCGAACCGTGGTTGGGCACCTTCCATCTTAAGCTTGTTTCGCAAAAGCCATATACGCCAACATACCAGAACAAAAAAAGCCAGATCGTCCGTCCTGTTCCTGGAGGCCAAGATTGAGAAGATTTCCTTCACTGAAGCCTCCGGGGGGCACGCCCTCGTAGCATGCCTAACCACATTTGCCGTACGAACACATCTCAGAAAGAGGTGCTCCGCATCCTCAATCTCATTCATGCAGAGAGCACACAGAGAATCCTCGATAGGAATACCCCGGTGAGCGAGGTTTCGCAGTGTTGGAAGAGCATTCCTAAGAAGTCTCCACCCGAAGATTCGAACTTTCATCGGGATTTTTGTCCTCCAGAGAGCTTTGTAGGAACAGGAAAGTGTGGGATCATCATTATCCCGCAGCAACCATCTATGAGCAGACTTGACAGAAAAATTTCCATTCGGTTCATGCTTCCAAAAGAGACAATCCACTCCTGCATTACCATAAAGGGGGACTCTGCAAACAGTCTCCCAGCCAACTTCGCCTACAACCGCCACCACCCGGTCCCTATCCCATCCTCTAGTATCATCATCAATGAACTGGTGGACTCTCACCTCCTCCGGGATGGATAACGGGAGTGGTCCCGCTTTGCATATCTCACCATCCAGCCAAACATCCTGAAAGAAATGAACACTTGCCCCATCACCAATCCTCCATTGACACCCTGGAAGAATCGCATCACGCGCCTTAAGAATACTCCTCCACGTGAAAGAATCAGTCGCCTTAGGCTTACAGCTCCAAATGTCAGAATTGGGGAAGTACTTGGCCTTTAACACCTTACAGCAAAATGAAGAGGAGCCAGATGTTAGCCTCCATATCTGTTTCGCAAGAAGGGCGAAGTTGAATTTGTGAAGATCCCTGAATCCCAGCCCTCCTGCCCTTTTAGTCTTACACATCTCTTTCCAAGCCACCCAACTCATCTTGCGCTTCTCCCTCTTCTCACCCCACCAAAACTTGCTTAACATGCCATTGAGATCCTTACAGAATGACCGTGGAAGCAGAAATATACTCATAGTGTAAGAGGGGATAGCCTGCGCCACTGCCTTAATAAGCACCTCTTTCCCTCTCCAAGACAATAATCGACTTTTCCACCCCTGGATTTTGTTCCAAATACGCTCCTTTAACCCATTAAACCATCTTCGCTTAGATTTCCCTAACCACGCCGGGAGGCCCAGATAATGACTGACTTCCTTGCCTGAAGACCCCAGCCGATTAGACATCATCTCCCTTTCTTGGCCACTCATATTCGAACTAAAAAAGATAGAGGTCTTATCCACATTGATCATCTGGCCAGAGGAAACAGAATAAGTTGGAAGGATATTCAAAAATTGGCTGATATCATCTTCATCCGCCCTTAAGAAGATAAGGGCATCATCTGCAAACGACAAGTGAGTAATCTGGGGGCCCTTCGGGTTTAATCTGATGCCATGAATAGCTCCTCGGGTAGCCACAGCAGAAATAAGAGCAGATAGACCCTCTGAGCAGAAGAGAAAAAGATATGGGGACAACGGATCCCCTTGTCTTAACCCCCGCTGAGGCTGTATAGTCCTGGATTTGAACCCATTAACATTAACCTGATAGTTGACTGTAGTTACACTGCTCATAATCCAATTTATCCACACTGGGCAAAAATTCATCGCAGCCATGATCTGTTCCAAAAAGGACCATTCGACGCGGTCATAAGCCTTGGACATATCCAGCTTGATGGCCATCTCCCTTTGTCTGCCCCCTTTCCTCCTCCTGAGGGAATGAAAGGCTTCGTATGCTATGAGCATATTGTCTGTAATGAGACGGCCAGGAACAAAAGCACTCTGTTCAATTCCAATGACATCCGAGAGAGACGCTTTGAGTCTATTTGCCAGCACCTTTGCCCATATTTTGTAAAGCACATTGCACAAGCTTATAGGGCGGAACTGCGATAAATCCTGAGCGCCCCCCTTCTTTGGAATCAGCACCAGAGTAGTAGCATTAACCTTTCTAATGTGTCTGGCAATATGAGCCTGATTACGCTCCTCCATGAGCGATTTGCACCACAAGAATATATCCTTGCCCACCAGTTTCCAGTTCTTCTGAAAAAAACCCGGAAACATTCCATCCGGCCCCGGGGCCTTTGTAGGACGCATACCTTTAACTGCCGCTTCCACCTCATCAAAACTTAGAGGTTTTGTGAGCCCCCTTCTTTGTACCTCAGTAATCTTCCTTGTAATATGACTGTCAACCCAATCCGCCACCAGGGGAGACGAAGAAGTAAATATCTTTGAAAAGTGAGAAGCAGAGAAATCCAACAGCTCATCTTGATCCGTAATCCATTGCCCACCCTCATCTCTAAGAGCTTCAATGTAATTTGATCTTCTCCGGTTAGAGGCCATTCGATGGAAGAAAGCGGTATTTCTGTCTCCCTCCAATAGCCAATGGGTTTTGGCCCGTAATCGCCATAATTGCTCCTCATCCTCCAACAAGAGATTTATTTGGAACTTTAGTTTTCTTATAGCTTCAACGTTATCCTCAGTATGGGCCAACCCATTCAAAGATGAGAGCTCCCTCTGTTTCCGTTCAATAGCTCTACGAAGATTTCCCCTTTTCAAACGGTTCCAATTAGCAAGTTCCAAACCACATCTCTCAATTTTCCATCTGATAAGATCATTATTTGTCACCACCCCCGGGGGTTTGGACTCCCAAACCCGCTGGATGATTTTATTCGCCTCTGGATCACGAGCCCAAAAAAGTTCGTAACGAAATTCCTTCGGGGGCCTTCTCCTTCCATTGTTGGGGTCAAAAATAAGCATAATCGGACAGTGATCAGATGTTGATGCCGACAAATGGACAAGTTTAGCATAGGGAAAAAGGTTAAGCCAAGATGGGTTTGAAAGCCCCCTATCAAGCCTCGCTTCCACTCTTTGGGTACCCCGCCGATTATTGGTCTATGTCATAAGTGGTCCGACAAACCCCAAATCGAGCAGGTTACACCTGTCCATAGTATTACAAAAGAGAGCCATCTGATTCTGGCTTCGAATCCTTGAGCTAGTATATTCATTAGAGCCCGTTACTTCGTTGAAGTCGCCCATCACTAGCCAGGGAGAGTCTGCTTCATCAACTAACTGATTGAGAATATGCCAAGAAAGATGACGACAGTGAGTTTCGGGATGACCGTAGAACCCAGTGAAGCGCCATCCCAAAAGATCCGCGTCTATATGGTGAGCCGAGAAGTTTCGGACAGACACGGGGAAGTCATTATTCCACAACAGAGCCAAGCCGCTCTTCTTTGCTACTGATTCCACCACAAAACAAGCCTCAAAACGAAGCTTCAGCCTAATCCCCTCCATTTCCTTGTTATTGCATTTTGTTTCAGACAGAAAAAGTAATTTGGGACCTTGTCTCCTAACCAAATCCAAAAGACTTCGAATTGAACGCGGGTTCCCAAGCCCGCGGCAATTCCATGCCAAGATAGCCATGTCACTGGAGGTGGGGCTGTGGAAATCCCACAGCCTCCACCTCCCCACCCTTAGCCCGCTTGCACTTGTTCACAAGCTCATCCGGATCCTCCCCCCGGCCTCTTTTTGCCATCTCTTTACCCCTTTTGGCCGTTGAGATCACCTCTTCCACATCTACACCTCGCCTTGCCCTCCTTTTCCATCCCCGTTTGACACTTTGTGATAACTTTGTGTTGCCCTCCGATTCCGCCCCCACTATCTCCCCCAAACCGTCCACCCCATTTAATCTATCCCCTTCGATCCCGTCTCCCGCTGTTTGGACCATAATCTCCACCAACATCTGATCCATAGCTTCTCCCCACTGCCCCTTTCTCCCTAGAACTTCTGGAACTGCCTTCTTCTTCACCAGTTCACAGCCCGCCCTCATATGATCCATTTCCCCTGGTCCAACCATGGGCAGTTTCTGCTTTCCCCTTCTTCTATCCCCCATCTCCCGTGTTGGCCCAGAATCCAGCCCAGCCATCTCCCCTAAACCCCCCATCATCTCCCCTCCCTCACCCGTACAACAAACTGTACACGGCTCCCCATAGATGGCCAGTCCGCTAATGGCCGCTGATTCAGAGATATGTTCGCTAACTGTATAAGCTTGTCCACTGCAACGTCTAGGCTCATTCCTCTCGCAACCCCATTCTGCCATATCGCTGCCCCCTTTCTGCCATGTCGCTGCCATCACGCTGCCCACTGCATTCGGTCTCTGTAAACAACCCATCATACCTGCCTTTCCACATTGCTGTTCCACCCCATGAGCCACCCCCTTGCTACCCTTCTCACCCAGATATTTCATTGGTGCAGTTCTGTTCTCGGAACCAAATTCACTTTTCATTCTCAACGGTTTGGCACCCGCTCTCATCCAACTGCCATAAGGCATGTCAGCTTCCGCTCGGATCGGGTTCTCCTTTGGCGTTGAGGGACAATCTTTGTGAGCATGACCCATAATGCCGCACATGTAACAGAAGATGGGTAGTTTTTCATATTGAAAACTAACCCAACATCGTTGCTGTGATCCCACTTGAACGAACATCCCTCTGCGGAGGGGGTCACGACAATCCACCACCACTTTCAATTTAACCGCATCCTCTGAAGCAATAATCTCTGTCACATCCTCAAAGGTATTGCCGATACATTGGCCCAAAGAGTTCTTGTCGATGATGTATGGGGCTCCTTGAACGTGCAACCACATTGGCATTTTGACAAGCAGTACTTGGGCATACTCAACCTCCTCCCACAATTCAGCCAGAATGACCAGTTTCCTATCGAAGAGCCATGGCCGCCCATCCAGTATTCTGTCCTTGTCGCTGTGATCCTTGAAGGAGACTTTGAACATGTTGTCCCCCAGCTCCGTGAAGTGAAATCTCTCTGTCGTCCGCCACAATCGTCTCATCATGCCTTTAAAAAACTCCTTGTTATATGATCTTGTCGACCATACAGTGCACAGCAAATCCACGTCTTCACCAGGTTCGATTTTCTTTAAAGCAGAACTCTCGATCGTTAGTGTCTGGAGCTCAGCCTCAAGCAGTTCGGCAGTGTTCGGATCCATGTTGCAGCTAAATATAGGCAGCCGTTTCCGGTTAGCGACCCGGATGAAGAAGCCCCTAACAGTTCTTTCTATCTTCTTATGCTTCTGTCTTCCCCGTCGCCGACACTCGCACCCAGTCCCGTGCGCGACCACGTCGCCTTCCGGGACCACAGGGGAGGGACTCTATCTACGTAGTCTTGCTTAATTCACAAACGTAGTTAATTGAAACATTTTATATAAAATATAATTATCAAAAAGTTTTCATATAAAATCTTCTTAAGATGAAAAAAATTAAAAATTAGAAGGATGAAATAATTAGCTTAACGAAATTGAGCTTTAAATTTTAGCAAATATGACCCTTAAATTTATGAAAGTTTACAAATCTAACACAAATGATTATTGTTGTAAAATAAATTAGTATAAATTTTTGAAATAAAAAAATTGTTACCATTGTAAAATGAAAAAAAAAATCTAATTCACTTCACTTCCTTATTTTCATAGGCTATTTTTGAATACTCTCGCTACTCTTTGCTTAAAATCAAAAATTTTTAAAAAAAATTTACCCTCAAACATGCATTCTTCATGTTAGAAAAACTTAATCGTATGCTTGTATATCTTAGGTTAAAAAAATCCAATCATATGAGTACGTTGCTAATAAATTTTTGTAAATTTAATTTGATCTTTTTATTTTAATTTGACTTAAATAAATATTTATTTTAAATTATAACAAGCAATGAGACAGATGAGTGAACTCTACGAGCTTTAGAAAATTTAGCTTACTAAGTTCACAAAATAAATCAAGATAATAAATTTATTAAATTTATTAAATTGATAGTTTTACATTGATTTCACTTGAAAAAAATAAATTTTTATTTTTATTTTAAATTAATTAATTCTAGTAATAATAAATCACAATTAGTATATTAGTACGTTAAACTTGTAATATAAACTGTAATAATATTATTTTATAATTTTAATAAATTTTATTATAAAATTTCTATTAAATATAGTTATTTACTAAATTGATTATTGAACCAATCCCATGAATTACTTAGAATCACGAAAATAAAAGAAGCTTACGTGAACATTAAAAATTGTAGATATATTATAATTGAAGATATTATCTACTATTATTTTTAATTATACATTTATATTTCTTTTGTACATGTTTATATTATTTAGAATCATTAAAATCGAATAAAAGTCCATGGATTATAAAAATTTGAAGATATATTGTAACCGAAGATCTAATTTATTTTTTTAGATATAATTATTAATATAATAATGTGTGTGAAAGGGCGCTTGGGTGGGAAGTCGGGTTAATTTTTATGTTTTTTAATGGAGTGTTGCGGGTGTGTGAGTTTAATACAAATTTTGATCTTTTTATAAAGTTGCTTACCTTACTCTATTTTGATTTGCAAAAAATTTATAACAATAGATAGTTTAGATTAGAAAAATTCAGCTAATTAAATTATAAATCGGAATAATTATATGGACGGTTAAAATAGTGCAGATATTTTTATTTAAATGTGAATAAAAATAATATAATAATAATTATTATTTATTAAATCTATCCCAAAAAGGTACATATATTTATTTAGATTATCTAAATATAAATTATAATTTCTAGAGATATAATTAAACTTTTATTATACTTAATTATTGAATTTAGGACATATAATTAAATAATCATTTAAATTAAGTATTTTCTACCAATCTAAGTTTCAGGACAGTTTAAATTATAATTTTAGACGTATAATTGAACCATTCCTAAAAGGTCATATATATTTATTTTGTCAAAAATAATTTTTTAAATTATTTATCTTGGGCTTCATTATTGGCCATTGGTGGTGTTGAAATATATATTTGTCAAATACTTATATCATAACTTTGTTCTAAAAAGTAAGTTGGATTATTTAAATAATTCATTTGTCATGGAGCTTCAATTCAAATTAATTTAATTCAACAAAATTAGAGATAATAATGGGTGAATTTTTGTAAAGTTTTTATTTAACAGAAATGACAATAATTGATAGCTTTTTTGTGAGTACCTATCATTTCAATTCACACTTGTTATACTAAAATGAATAAATAAAAGTTAAGTAATAAAAATATTAATGGAATAGTTTATTTATATTTTGCATTTCTTAATTTCTCAAAAAAGCTATTATTTTATTTTATATTATTTATTTTTATGTTTGAATGCATGTTTATATGTTGAAATTATATTACAGATAATGCACATAAAAAGCTTATTAGCTTAAAAGTCCCAAAAAGTCAAATATATTTATTCAGAACATTTAAAAATACTTAATTATTAAACTAGTACCAAAAAGTCATATATATTTATATTATCAAATGTTAATTATAGTAATATAATTTAAATAAATATAATTTATACAATTAATTTTTAAAAGTCATTATAATAATTATAGTTTTATATATTTATTTAAATTTTATTTTATTCAATTTAAATTAATTACATATTTAATTGAAATAAAAATTTATTATTAATTTGTAATATAAAATTCAATGGTTAATAAATTATAAAAAAATTAGATGCTGTTAGACGCGGTTAGACACGATTAGACACGGTCAACAAATAAAAAAGTAAAAAAAAAACAGTAACGTAACAAAATCAAAAACGGTAAAACAAGATTAAAGATATTGTTTTAAAATATGTTAAAATAGAAAAACTGAAAACATTAAAAATCAAAACGGTCTTTTAAAAAAATTCAAAAGGAAAAACGTTAAAACCAAAAAAATAAAAAGAAGAAGCATTGAAAAGCAATGTAAAAAAAGAAAAGAAAAGAAAATAACCTCCAGAAGAAACAAAAAAAAAGGATGTTCAAAAGAAATAAAAAGAAAAAATTAGATCTAAACCGAGAAAAACAAAAGGTTCAATAATTTAAAAAATAATAATAATGGAAAAACAAAAAAATGTTAAAAAAGAAAAGCTGAAAACTTTTAAAAAAATTTAAATCAAGAACGTTAATGAAAACAGTTTAGAAAAATAAAAATTAAATGTAAAAATTGTTTTAAAAATAGAAGTAATTTCATGGATCTCCACCCATTTTTAAGATGTTAATCATTGACGCAAAATCTAATCCATTTATCGTATTTAAATAGACAATAATAGTATTATTGTCAACATAAATTTAATTGAAAATACTCATATTTATTTTTAAAAATTCATATATAAAATAATTATTATAGTTTTAAATATTTATTTAAAATTTTCTTTTATTCAATTTAAATTATTTATTATTATTTTTTAATTATGGATTTATATATTTTTTACATTTTTAAATTATTTAGAATCATAGAAATTGAAAAAATGTCCATCAATTATTTTCTAGATATAATTATTAATATAGTGACATTTTATTTTCTAACATAAATTATCAAGTATATATCATTTGCAAAATACACAAATTTATGTACCAACCTAAGTTTCGGTAGTTTAAATTATGATTTTGGGATTACTGTGAAAAATAGAATTACATATAAAAGTTTACTGATGTTAGATTTAGGTGGATTTATTAAATAATTTTTTACTAATATAAAAATGTAAACGGACGCAATTCTACTGTAGCAATTTGGACAGATTTTTCTAATTTTGACCATCTGCTCAATTTTGATCGACGATTTGACTACTTCTACTACCATAGCAATTTCGGTTGCTTTTTTAGGATATGTTTGGGAATGGATAAAACTTTTGATGAAAAGTTGTAGAGATGAGAAGTTGTCAAATGATGTGATATGATAGGGGTAATGATGATAAATAAATAGAATAAAGTTGAAATATATAGGTTAGTTGTATTGGTAGTTATGTAGAAATAATTGAAAAGTAGGGTAGTTGTATAAAAAAATGTGAAGAAATGATTAAAAAATAGGGTAGTTGTAGAGAGTGAAAAGTTTTAGGTTGAAAAGTTTTAAAGTGACAACTTTATGTTGTTACCAAACACACCCTTAGATTCCAATTTTTTTCTCATTTGCCTCTTTTGACCGACGATTCTACTGCAGCAATTTCCGGATGCAACATTTTACAAAAAACCCCAATGAATGCAAGATTTCACAAAATGGTATTTATTATTACTAAGAAATTAAAGAAAAATAAAATTTTTATAGAACATTTACAGGAGATATAACACGAGGGCAAATATTTAGAGGTGTTCTATATCATGAAATTTTCTATATATTTTAGTTCAATATAAATATTTATTAAATTGTTTGTTTACATTGATTTCACTTGAAGTCAATAAATTTGTATTTTTATTTTAAATTAATTAATTATAGTAACAATAAATTAAAATTATTATATTAATATTTTAAATTTATAATATAAATTTTAATAATATTATTTTATAATTTTAAGAAATTTTATTATAAAATTTCTATTAAATATAGTTATATGCAAAATTGATCATTTAACTAATCCTAAAAAGTAATATATATTTACATATTAAATCTAAGTCACAGTTATATATAATTTATTAAAATTTTGGTTCTACAACGTCATATATATAATATTTTTTACTGTTTTATATCTTTACGTAAATTTCTATTTCATTTAATTAAGTGGAGTTAATATTTTAAATTATAAATTTATATATTTATTTAGTTCTAAATTTATTTAAACCTCGAATAAATATTTAAGTATATATATTTTGCAAAATACATAGATTAGGTAAAAACTTCATAAATTATAAAAAAATTAGATTCGGTTAGACTCGGTTAGACGCGGTTAGACACGGTTAGACATGGTTAGACTCAGTTAGACACAGTTAGATTATGATGATTTTATTAAATCTTATTATTTGGGTTCCAAATTTGGTTGTTAAGATATAAATGGCCTTATAAGGGCCCTAGGATCGTATTACAGGTGTTAAATTAGGATTAAATTATTAATTTCAAAAATTAGACACGGTTAAACACGGTTAGACACAGTTAGACGCGGTTAGACACGGTTAGACTCGGTTAGACATGGTTAGACTCGGTTAGACATGGTTAGACATGGTTAGACACGGTTAGATTATGGCGATTTTATTAAATCCTATTATTTGGGTCTAAATTTGGTTGTTAAGATATAAATGACCTTATAAGGGTCCTAAGATCATATTACGGGTGTTAAATTAGGATTAAATTATTAATTTCAAAAATTAGACGTGGTTAGACGCGGTTAGACTCGGTTAGACATGGTTAGACACAGTTAGATTATGATGATTTTATTAAATTATATTATTTAGTTTCAAATTTGGTTGTTAAGATATAAATGACCTTATAAAGGCCCTAGGATCATATTACAGGTGTTAAATTAGGATTAAATTATTAATTTTAAAAATTAGACACGGTTAGACGTGGTTAAACACGGTTAGACTCGGTTAGACATGGTTAGACACAGTTAGATTATGATGATTTTATTAAATCATATTATTTGGTTTCAAATTTGGTTGTTAAGATATAAATGACCTTATAAGGGCCCTGGGATCATGTTACAAGTGTTAAATTAGGATTAAATTATTAATTTCAAAAATTAGACACAATTAGACTCAGTTAGACACGGTTAGACGCTGTTAGACACGGTTAGATTCTATTATATTCAGAAAATAAAAAAATATTAAAAACTTTTTAAAAAATCAAGAAAAATATAAGAAATTATTATTTTTGAGCGTACCTTAATTACATTAACTTTAAATAATATAACATAACTTCTAATAAAAATTATATTTTCCAACTTTACCAATTATAATGAAATCTTATTAAAAAATTATTTTTTGTGCACTAATATTTTTAATAATTGTCAAATAATGAAAAATTATGTTTACATACGTTTTACTAATTGATCTATCAAATGAATGGAATAGATTTAGATTTTGTATGTGTATAATACAAAATTTATCAAAAAACCAAACATACTCACATTTTTAAACAAATATACTCACGATGTAAAATTACCACATTGCCCCTGCTTCCTTTTTTTTCTCATGGGAAGCAGTTCCCCTGGGTTGGTGCTCAAAAATTTATATTTTTGTTTGTTTAATTTTAAAAATCTCAACCGACATATTATTATAATGGGGAAGCTGGGGAAGCTGGGGAAGGTCGGCTTCTGCTCGGTATTTTGCAGAGTAGCAATTGATGACAGAGCGCCTCTCGATTGAGGATGCTGGTTGCCGGATTGGAAGAATATCATGTGGGTTCGTGACGATGGCCCTGATTGCTTAATCGATCAGTCAATTCATGGAGTTAGGGAAATCATTGACAGATTCATGCATGTCGAGGTTTGAAGAGGGAGCTCATTGCCGGCCGGTGGATTTTAGTGGCTAGCGAACGACGCAGCAGTGGGAACTTTGTGCTGTTGATTGCGTGGCTGCCAATACAGAGGGAGATGGTGAAAGATATTAATGGCTACTAATGTTCATTGGGGCTGGATTTAACAGATGAAAACGTTGGAACAGAGGTCGGTGATTGCAGCAGGGACGATCTGTGCTGGACTTGGCTTAAATTTCATGGTTGCAGCAGTTTTCAAGGAAGATGGCAATGGTAGAGGAACTTGCCGGATTTGGATCGCCAATCATGCTGAATTTATGTACCGTCTAGAGTTTTACAATACATTTTATGAATCTGCTATTACCTACCAACAAAGCATTGATTTTGCCTTGCTTTCTTTCTCGGAGATCGGATTTGGGGTGTAGTTCACAACCCAACTCCCCCAACCCAACCTAGGGTGTTAACGGATCGGGTTGAACGGGTTGGAGCCTAATCCTAAACCTAACCCATTTAATATATCTCAACCCTAATCCGTTTATTAATCCATTTAAAAAGCTTCAACCCTAACCCATTTACAACCCATTTAATAAACGGGTTAACGGGTTGTGTTTGTTACTAATTTTCATGCTAAAAATCTTTAATAAAGTCTGTAAATTTAAATAAATTAAATAATTCGAAGCTAACGTACTTGAATTTAATTTATTTTGGCTTGAAAATATCAACTCCAATTTCAAGTCATCTCTTTAATGCCAATTCCTGTTATAAATATTACATATATATATTATAATATATTATATTAAATGAGTTATACGGGTTGAACGGGTTAAATAAACGGGTTGGACGGGTTGACGGGTTGCGAAGCCTCATCCCTAATCCATTTATTTAATTAAATGGTTGAATGGGTTGGCAGATCATAACCCATTTATTCAAAAATTCCAACCCAAATCCATTTATTAACGGGTTGAATGAGCGGGTTAACGGGTTGACCATGACCATTAACACCCCTAACCCAACCCCAACTCCATTTATAATATTTTTGGTTTAAGCATTTTTGAAAAAATATGTTATAAAATTCAAATCGAACTGACTTGATTTCAAAAGTGAATTGATTTGGTTAAATAATTGTCAACCCGACCTCTATCATTTCCTATCAATCACATTTTTTTAAAATATTATCTTTTCTATTTCCTACCCCGTCCCACAATTGCACGAAATTTCTCATTCCTAAATATTCTCTTAATTTTTATTCTTTCATATAAATTTATATTTAAAATAGATTTAATTAAATAAAATATATCTAAATATTATATATTTATCAACTCAATTTTTAACCCAAATAGAACCGGTTTCTATAGGGTTAAAATAGGATTGGGTTAATGTGTAAGAAATAGGATTGAATTGAGATTTTATGAGCTAAGTTAGGCTTATGTTTACACCAACTCAAATAATATAACCCTATTTACACCCTCAGACAATATTGGTATGATAAAGGAAGCGCAAAGTGAGATGAGAGATCTCACATGAGGTGCGTAGAAAAGAGAATATTATTTTTTACTTTTATTTTATTTTTATTTATGGCCAAATGAGTGTATGGAAGGAAAGATGGTTACATTTTCTAGAGATATTTAATAACTAAGAAGTTACTCATAGAAGCTAGGGAGGAGTTGCCTTGGTGTAACTTAAGGGGTTGATAACTAGTCTACTTAAGTTTATTTTCTTTTTTGATCAGGAGTTTTCACCTGTATCCTTCTTGAAAATAGAAATTTTTATAATTTTTCAAGAACTTTTATAAATTTATTATTATGAGTAGTATTAAGGTTGTGAAAAAGCTAAATTATCATGTTGTATAAATATTATTAAAAAAAAAAAGCAGCCAGCGAAAGAAGTCAGGTAATCAATTCTACGTTTAATGCTGTGAACCGTACTCCTGTAATTTTCTACATATTTTTTTTTTTTTTGTAATGGGTCTATTCTATACCTACCCTCTTTCAATTTGAGAGGGAGTAGGGATAGAAAGATCCAAGTAATTCATAGCCAAAAAATTGTCTGTACAAATTTTCCCAACAACAGCATTGGGGGGAGTACCCCACCACGACAGACAGTTTGTGGTGGACACCGCAACAAGATCAGCAAGGGAATGCGCCACTGCGTTTCCCTGCCTTAAAACATGATGGACAGAAAAGGACTCATTTCCTCTAAGAATAGATCTAATATCATCAATGATAAAACCAGTAGGGGAGGAGAGAGGGTCATCATTGGATAGGTAAGCAGAAAGCAGAAGTGAGTCCGTCTCAAACAGAGCAAATCTAATTTTTAGTTGAACGGCCCACTTGATCCCCAGCAGAAAGGCGGTCGCTTCAGAGAACAACGGCTCACAAAACCCATGACGTTTCCAACCCCGTGCAGCAATAAAAAGCCCCCTAGAATCCCTGATCACAGCCGCACAGCCAAAACCATCCAAAACCCCTCGATTTCGAGCATCCGTGTTGATCTTGACAAAACCAAGAGGCGGTCTGAGCCATCTAGTAACCAATGCTCGCGTTAGCGTCCCCGATTGGATTAGCTCCTTCGCCGAATTGAATTGGTTGCGAAATTCAGTGCACCAAGCAATGGTATCAGAAATACACGGTAAAGATCCATCCGCTCTCAGCTTGTTCCTTAGAAACCAGATCCTCCAACAGCACAGGATAAAGAAACCCAAGTCGTCGTATCTCTTTGCCTGTACCCGAGCATCCAAAATCTCCATAACAGTCGCCCCATGAGGACCCGGACCAGCTGCAATCAAACACACCCCACCAGTCACACCACAATCCAAGAACAAGTGATTTATATTTTCCGACTCAATTCCGCAGAATGTGCAGCGTGTATCAATTTCAATGCCCCTATGATTCAGATTCTGACGGGTTGGAAGAGCGTCCCTTGCAAGTCGCCATCCAAAGATGAGCACCTTTTTGGGCAATGGCAGCCACCAGATTGCCCTAAAGATGTCCGGGGCAGAAGGGAGTGCTGTCCCCAAACATAGTAATCTGTAAGCCGACCTTACCGAGTATCGTCCATTAGGTTCATGGGTCCAGTATAGACAGTCAGCCACTTGCCCCTCCGGAATGGGGATTCCGCAGACCTCCTGCCACCGATTCTCACCCAGCGCCGCAATCACCCTGTCCCTGATCCAAGACTTAGAATCGCTGTCAATAAGGTGACTGACCGTCATATCCTCTGGTAAGTGTGAAGGAAGGGGCCCCGCTTTCCACACCTTAGAATCCAGCCAGTATCAGAAAAAACCTTCACCTGGTTCCCCGTGCCAATCCTCCACCGGCACCCCAATTGTATCACATCTCTTGCTTTCAAAATACTTTTCCAAGTAAAGGAGTCCGATGGCTTTGACTTGCAACTCCAGATGTCAGTAGTGGGAAAGTATCTGGCCTTCAGAACATTGAGGCAAAGGGAGTTGTTACCCGATACAAGACGCCAGACCTGCTTGGCGAGGAGCGCAAGGTTGAAGTTGTGGAAGTCCCTGAAACCCATCCCGTCACCGCGCTTGGACTTGCACATGTCCTTCCAGGCGACCCAGCTCATCTTCCGTTTGCCATCATTCTCCCCCCACAAAAATTTACTTATTAGCTCGTTTAGGTCATTACAAAAAGATTTGGGCAATAAGAACAGACTCATAGCGTATGACGGTATCGCCTGACACACCGCTTTGATCAGCACTTCTTTCCCGCCTGCCGAGAGCAACTTGCCTTTCCATCCCTGAATGCGGTTCCAGACCCGATCCTTGATACCCCTGAAGAAATCCCCCTTAGATTTTCCTAACCAAGCAGGGAGGCCCAAGTACTGGTGAAGGTCCCGCCCGGAGGACCTAAACATTTGGATCAGCCTTGATCTTGTGTGGGAGTCAGTATTTGAGCTGAAAAGTATAGCCGTTTTGTCCACATTTACCATCTGGCCCGATTCACATGCATACTGGTTTAAGAGTTCAAGTAGGTGTCCCACCTCTTCCACATTTGCCCGAGTAAAGATGATTGCATCGTCCGCGAACAGCAGGTGGGAGATCGTCGGGCCCCTCTCCCTAAGTCTGATACCGTGGATGGCGCCTCCAGCCACCGCCCTGTAGATCAGAGCCGAAAGCCCCTCTGCGCACAGCAGAAATAGATAAGGGGAGAGAGGATCCCCCTGTCGTAGGCACCGTTGGGAGTGGAAGAAAGAAGACTTGAAGCCATTGATATTCACTCGGTATTTGACAGTAGAGATGCAACTCTGAATCCAGCTTACCCACACCGGGCAGAAGTTCATAGCCACCATAACCCGCTTAAGGAAGTTCCATTCCACCCTGTCATAGGCCTTGGACATATCAAGCTTGATTGCCATCTCGTGCTTGCGCCCCCTCTTCCGCATTCGTAAAGAGTGGATAACTTCGTAGGCGATGAGCATATTGTCGGTGATGAGGCGACCTGGGACAAAAGCGCTTTGCTCGTCGCCAATGATGACATGAAGGATCTTCTTAAGTCGATTAGCCAAAACCTTAGCCAAAATTTTATACACAACATTGCACAGACTGATTGGCCGGAAATGGGAGAGACATTGAGCTTCGACAGTCTTCGGTATTAAGATCAAGGTGGTTGTATTCAGATCCTCAATTAGTCTGCGCTGCCGATCCAAATTCCTTTCCATCATGAACTGTTTGCACCACTTTATAATATCGGCCCCCACAGTGCTCCAATGACGTTGGTAAAAGCCAGCCGACAATCCGTCCGGTCCCGGCGCCTTTGTAGGACCCATACTTTGAACCGCCATGATTACCTCATTAGTTGAGAGAGGTTTGGTCAGACACAACCTTTGCTCATTGGAGATTCTTCTCAGAATGCAGTTCTCAACCCATGGTGCCGAGGCGTGTGAGGTCGCCGAGAAGATATCAGAGAAATGCTTAGTCGCCAAATCCAAAATCTGGTCCTGCCCCCTTACCCAGTTACCATCAGAATCCCTTAAAGCATCGATGGTATTTGTTCTTCTTCTGTTGGACGCCATACGGTGGAAAAAACTTGTATTTCGATCACCCTGGTGGAGCCAATGCGTCTTTGCCCGAACCCTCCACAATTGCTCTTCATCCTCCAGCAGAAGATTGATTTGGCGTTTCAGTTTCTGAATAGCGCAGTCCCTTTCATCACTTGGGTCCATTGCGGAAAGAGCCTCAACCTCTCTATGTTTGCGCTCCATACTCTTCCGAAGATTACCCCTCTTCCGACGGTTCCACCTAGAAAGTTCCGAGGCGAGCCGCTTGGTTTTCCAACAAATCTTATCCCCATCATGCAACCCCCTTGGCGTCAGAGATTCCCACACCTGGTTCACAATTCTAGTAGCCCCATCATCTCTATTCCAAAATAGTTCATACCTGAAATCCCTTGGTGGTCTTCTTCTACCCATGTTTGAATCAAGCACCAATAGTAGCGGACAGTGGTCGGATGTCGGGGATTGAAGGTTGGTGATCTTCGCATTAGGATGGAGGTTAAGCCATGATGGGGTAGAGAGGCCCCTATCAAGCTTCGCTTCCACCCTAAGATGTCCCCGTCTGTTATTTGTCCATGTCATTTGCGCTCCTGAAGATCCCAAGTCCATAAGGTTACAAGAGTCAGTGGTTTCGCGGAAACGATCCATTTGGGCTTGGGGCCGAGGTCTTTCGCTAATATACTCGTCATGTGATAGTACCTCATTGAAATCCCCCATTACAAGCCAGGGGTTCGTGTCTTCATAGCTCAGTTGATTGAGAGTGTGCCAGCTCAGGTGTCGTTGGTGTGTTTCAGGGTGTCCGTAGAACCCGGTAAATCGCCACCCGCAAAAATCGGCATCAATGTGGTGGAAGGAAAAGCTTCTGATAGTAGCAGCTTTGGTGTTATTCCACAGAAGGGCCAGACCTCCCCTCCGTGCCTGAGGGTCCACCACAAAGCACCCGTCAAAATGAAGTCTTCTTCTGATACCGTCCATTTCCTTTGAATAGCATTTAGTTTCACAGAGGAAGACCAAACAGGGCTCTTTTCTCCTAACCAGATCTAGGAGGTTCCGAATTGCCCGGGGGTTCCCAAGCCCCCGGCAATTCCAAGCTAGGATTGCCATATTAGTTGAGGCGTGGCTGCAGGCTACCCGCAGCCACCGCCTCAATCATATCAGTCCGCAGCCCTAGTCTGCTTCTCTTTTGTGTTCCTCTCGGATCTTCCCCTTCACTGGACAGGCCCCTCTTAGAAGAGGCCGCATGCTTAGGTTGGCAATCCATCCTTTCAGATATGTGTAATTCATCCCGCATTCGGGCCCTCCTCTTCCACTTGTTTCCCCCTTGCTTCTGGGATACACAACCCTCTCCCTGTTCCTCCATCCTTAAACCATCCCAAATCTGCACCTCATACAGCCCATCTAACTCCCCTTCAGTGTGACGCTGATCATTCCCCCACTTTGGCATGCAATTCTGGTTTGGACATTCTCCCTCAATCTGCCTCCTTACGCCAGTCCCATAAACAGATTGGTGAAGCACCACCTTTTCACCATCCTGCTTAATTCCTGCCTGCACACAAGAAGAAGCAAGCTGCAGATCCTCCCTATCCCACTGCCGCAAATCCCTAGTTTCAGTCTCCAGAATCACAGCCTTCGATGGCGCTGATTGGTATTGCTTTGTAGCCGCCAAGATCACAGCAGTCGACGGTGTAGACTGGTTGTGCCGTGTAGAGATGGCGCTGGAGCTCTGCCTGGGCAGAACGTCACCTCCAGCCATCGCAGTCGCTGGCACCGGGCAGAGGAGCTGTGCGGAAAAGGCCATGGAAGTCGCTGGCACCGAGCAGAGATGCATTGCAGAAGTGGCCTTGGACGTCGCTGGCGCTGGGCAATATTGCTGTGCAGAAGTGGCCATGGAAGTCGCTGGCGCTGGGCATAGGTTCATTACAGAGATGGTCGTGGCAGTCGTTGGCATCGGGCAGAGATGCAGTGCAGAAATGGCCGTGGAAGTCGCTGGCGCTGGGCAGTGGTGCTGTGCAGAATTGGCCATGACGCACCCAGGTTGAACGTCACCCTCATTCGTTGTCTCGCCGTGGCTTTGCAGCTGCCCATAAAGTCGGTATTCCTTACCACTGTGTTGCTGATCCTGATCCATTTCAGCAGGAATCTCTCTGCTACTGCAGCAGGTTTGCTCGTCTTCCACGCACCGGTCTCCCTCAACTGCTAGGTTGTCCCAATCCCTGCAAGGAGCTCCCGTGTATTTGATAGGATTGGCCCTGTTACCTCTAGAAGATCCAAAGCGCTGCGTTAGGTGTTTAACCCCCACTCTGAGCCAACTGCCAAATGGCATATCATCCTCAGCTACTAACTGTTGGAGGTTTGATTTCAAAGCGCAATCACGATGTGCGTGGCCCATCCTCCCACAGATGTAGCAAAACAGGGGGAGCTTTTCATACTGGAATGAAACCCATTGTTTTTGCTGTGTTCCAATTCGAATAAACATACCCCTTCTTAGAGGCTCCTGGCAGTCAACCCAAACATTCAACTTGATATATGTTTCTGTCGTTTCCAGATTGGACCAACTATCAAAAGAATTTCCAATGCATTCGCCCAGAATCTTTTTGTCAACGATGAATGGGGCACCCATGACATGCATCCGCAGCGGCGTTTTCACGAGCATTACGCGGGCGAGGTCAGTTTCTTCCTTGATTTCAGAGATGAGCACAAGATATCGTTCAAATGTCCACGGACAGCCATGCACAATTCTGTCTTTGTCCTCAGCCGCCTCCAACGTGATCAGGTATAAGTTCTCGCCAACTTCGTTGAATTGGTACGCCCCCACTGGCTTCCAAAGCCTCCGCATCATCCCCCTGAAAATGTCTTTGTTGTAGGTCTTTGTCGACCATAGAGAGCAAAGTAGAGAAGCTCCTTGACCCGGTGAAATCTTTTTTATAGCTGCCCCTGAAATCGCCAGCGTCTGAAGCTCCGCTCCAAGCAGTTCGTCGATACTCAGTTTCAATCCCGCCATTCCTTGCAAGCCGACACTTCCGAGGCCACGAACACGACTAACCCAACTGTCTTGAGCTCCCAACCACCTCTCACGACTGCCCGTAGATCCCAAGGCACCCAGCCGCCACCGAGAGCCGAGCGCACCACCGGTGCCTGTCGGTCCTATCGAAGGGGAGGAGGGCCTTGACGTCCTTTTTAATTTTCTACATATTAATTGAAAGGTGGGTAGCCGTTCAAATAGCAGTAATTTGAACACCTATTTGCTCGCTGCAGGACAGACAGAAAACAACGCTGGTGTACGGCATCTGCAGATTTTTATAACCCAACCCTATTTTTTTTCTTCCTTTTTTGCAATTTCAAGTTTTCAACGTGATTTGGGAGGAGACTTCTGCCAAACATTTTTAGCAACCAGAATCTGATTGAAAATTTCCAAAAATCAGTTTTCCGGCAATGTTCCAACAACCATATCGATGTACAGCTTAACCTTTTCCATTTACTTAGATTTATAAAATATGTTTAGTTAGAAACATGATAAAATTTTTACAAATAATTAGTTGAACTGAATAAGCTGGCTGAAGTTCGTTTATTAACTAACGTACCTTTTGTTTTGGATAATTATAATGAACTATAGACAAGGTTTCTTTCAATTTATGTTTCATGTTTCTGTATCTGAATTGCTGAAACTACAATTAAATATATTTTTACTTAATGAACATATGCTATACAAGTCATTACAGTCATGCTTAATTTAATGTCATGGGGACAGCCGAAGTATTTCAATGTTATTATCGAATCATTTCAGCCACTTTAACGATTAAATTAAAATTCAAACACTTATTTTTATGATGTTGATTTTACTTTCTTAGTACATATATAAGCCACTTGATCATCCAAATGGTGACTACGATGTGCATATTCAATTAGCATAAAACATTTTTAATTAAAGATAGCTTAGATACAATGAGTTGCCCGGATTTTGATTTAACATTAAATAACAACGAAAACCATTGAATTTTAAAATTATGAAAGGGCTTAAAATATATTTTAAATGATAAATTTTAATACGTATATATAAAGATTACGTGTCGCCCACACAAAACTAGGCTAAAATGTGCTTTGTACAGAAAATTGGATTTATATTGTATTGAATTATTATCCTTATTTGATAATATTACTTAAAATCATTTTAATTAGAAATTTGTATGGGCCACACATAAGATGAGAATTTTAAGGTTTATATTCACTTGAAAATTATATTTATTTGTGGTCCACTTTTATGGTCATTTGGGTTCAGGTTCTAACCTTCAACTGAGATTTATACGATATGAAAGGGTTGGCAATGGATTCGAGTAAAAATTCCGGTGAGAATTCGGGTGAAATTTGGGTTAATCATATTAAATTACTTTCAAAATTTTAAAATAAAGATTGTGTGGTCGATTTCAAATTATGTGCATTAAATAGTTATTCACAAAAAAACAGACCTGGATTATTTTTTTAAAATAATAATTATGAATGGTATAACAAAAATTATAAATTATACCAAGCTACATGTCTCTTATGATATTTTTCCTGACATTTATATTATAATTCAGGTTCTCATTTCAAATTTTCTATTTGAATTCCTCTAAACTCAAATCCAACCCTAATTTAGGATGGGTTTGAACCTAATTTCTAAACCCAAATTTTCAAATTATTTAAAACTACACAATTAAAGATGACAAGTTGTGTTGTGCGTGCTTATCAGATCAACTCAATCCATTCAGCTTGCATCTCCACTCTATGTACTGTAAATAAAATTAATATATGCTTAATTAAATACAATGGATAAAATAGATGCTCTAAAATAGCGCAGTTGGAGATCATTTGAACAAGATATAAGCGAAGATTGTCTTTTTCTAATTGTTAACATATTTTTGGTAGAGAAAAAATTAATTAAAGAGCATTTCTCTTATAAAATTAGGTTCATTTTGCAACCCCTTGAGTTTCCTAATCTTTTCAATTTTTAGGAATACAGGTTATATATGTTGCATTCAAAAGTATTTGTTGTTTAGTCTAAAGACAAAAATCAACTTGATTAAAAATGTTTATAATTTATAATATTAGAAAATATAGTTATAAAATAACCTCGTGCATTTAAACTTGTTGTAAATTATATAAATCAAATTAAAATAATTTTATATTTTACAAAAAAAGAATATAATGGATAGCTTGAATTTTAAAATTGTCAAAAAATTACAAGGGTATGCATATATTTTTTGAGGGAGTATTTGTTAATATATAAAACTTTTCAAAGGAAAACTTTTTACTTTCCATAACTATCTTATTTTAAAATTTTCACTTCTTTCTATATAATTATCCTACTTTTCAATTATTTTTCACACAACTACTCATACATCTAACCTATCTATTTTAATTTTATTCTCCTTACCCACTACTCATACATCTAATCTATCTATTTTAATTTTATTCTCCTTACTCATCATCATTACTCTTATCATATCACATCATTTTCTAATATTTTAAAAAAATTTACACCAAAATTTTTTTTATTAAAAATTTTATCACTTCTCAAACATACCCTGATGTTTCATCTTTACACTATTAAAAGGACCCAACCCATAGGAAGTTGTTCTCATGAGGGAAAAAAAGTAGGGGCATTGTGGTAATTTTACAGTGTGAGTTCATTTGTTTGAAAATGCAAGTATGTTTGATTTTTTGATAAAATTTGTATTATATGTACACAAAGTCACAATTTGTTCCATTCATTCGGTGGATCAACTAATAAAACATACTTAGGCATCATCTTTGCTTTTTTGACATTTTAAAAAATATTTTTGTTGAAAATATTATTTTTTAATAAGATTTCATTACAATTGGTAAAGTTTAAGATTTATTTCTAAAATTTTGAAATTTTAAATAACATTTTATTATTTTTCGAATAAAATAGAATATAACAGCATCTACCGATATTTAACAGTATCTAACGGCATTTGATGATATCTAACAACATCTAATGGCGTCTGATTGAATTTAACTTTTTATATTAATAAGTTAATTTAATTTGACATCGGTAATAGATCCAAACCACCTTATAAGGTTATTTTTACCTTAAGTACGAAATTAAAATTCAGATAATAGAATTTAATGAAATCACATGAACTTAACTGCATCTAACATCATCTAACAATATTTAACGACATTTAGCAGGATCTAACAATATTTAACCAAATCTAACTTTTAATATTAATAAGTTGATCCTAATTTAACACCTATAATATGATTCTAAGCCCTTTATAAAGTCATTTATACTTTAATTACAGAATTTAAAACTCAGATAGTAGGATTTAATAAAATCTACCTAAATCTAACGGCATCTAAGCGGATCTAACCTCATCTAACCGGATCTAACAACATTTAACTGTATCTAACTTTTGATATCAATAAGTTAATCCTAATTCAACCCATGTAATATAATCATAACGCCCTTATAAGGTCATTTGTATATTAATTATAGAATTTAAAACTCAAATAATAAGATTTAATAACATCCACCTAAATCTAATGATATTTAATAGCATCTAGCTGTATCTAACAATATCTAACAACATCTAATCGAATCTAATTTTTTGATATTAATAAGTTAATCCTAATTTAACACTTATAATATGATCTAAGCCCCTTATAAAGTCATTTATATAGTAATTATAAAATTTAAAACTCAGATAACAGGATTTAATAAATCTGCCCAAATCTAACGGCATTTAATAACATCTAACAGTATCTAATGACATCTAACAATATCTAACCGGATTTAACAACATTTAATGACAACCAACCAAGTCAAACTTTTAATATTACTAAGTAAATTCTAATTTACCCCTATAATATAAGTCTAAGCTCCTTATAAGATCTTTTATACATTAATTATATAATTTAAAACTCAAATAGTAGGATTTAATAAAATCCACCAAAATCTAACAACATTTAACCGCATATAATAGTATTTAACTGCATCTAACAATATCTAACTAAATCTAACTTTTAACATTAATAAGTTAATCCTAACAACATCTAATTTTAATATTTTTAAAAATATTTTAGATACATTTGTGGATTTTACAACAGATATATACTTAATCATTCATTTTGGAACCATGCAAATCTTGATTTTGAATTAAATAATTTTAAAACTAAATAAATATATAAAGCTATATAATTATAATTAATTTAAATTAAATGAAATATAAATTTAAATAAATATATAAAATTGTAATAATTATTATATATGTCTTTTTAAAATAAAGCTATAATAAATTATGTATAACTATACTTTAGATTTAATAATATAAATATATGTGACTTTTTAGAACTTTTTAAATAATGATTAAATTGTAGTTTAGATTTAAATAAACTAAATAAATATATATATGATTTTTCGAACCAGTTTAATGATTAATTATTTTTAAATATTTAATTAACAAAATAATAATTTAATTATATGTCCCAAAACTTAGATTGTGGAAAATACTTAATTTAAATGATGATTTAATTATATGTCATAAAATTAATAATAAAGCATAATAATGGTTTAATGATTGTCTGAAAACTATATTAGATTTAAATAATATATATATGACTTTTCAAGACTGATTTAATAATTAAGTATTTTTAGATTAGTAAAAATTTATTTATTTGAAGTTATTGGAAATAATTATTCTGATTTATTTAGTTTGTATCTACTTTAATAGGATTTAAGAAAAATTCATTTTAGTAACAAGCATCTAAATATGGAGTTCAAACGCACATATCTATAAATGGGGTTAGGAACTTTTTTTTTTTTTTTTAATATGATTAGGGAGATGATTCATAGAAAATGCAGCTCAAGAATTGAGAAGTTAGAAAATATTCAGTTCTGGAAAGGATGATAACTAGCCAATCACATTATATTCACGTATTCTTGAAACTTAGCTTGTTCGTGGTGCCCAGTAGTTGATGATAGCTTGTTCTTGGTGCCTAGTAGTTGATGATACTTTGATGGTTTAAATGACATCCTGGGCCCGGATGTTGCTGCAAACTTGTGGTTCCAAACTTGCAAACTTAACTTTTACTTAAATAATTTGTTAACTTAATTAATTTTTTATCACTTAACTTTTATTTATTTACTTTGTGGTAACATACGCAAATTGAAACAATGGGCTCTCACTTAACTTTACGAGCTATTCTGAGAAATTAGCTGGTTAATTTTGCAATAACCAACAAGATTCACTCATCTTCGTAGTTGCCTGTTGCAATCTACAATCAATAAAATTAAAAATACATTTTCCATCAAAAAATTAAATTAAATGAAAATATATTAATGTTATTCACATTAAACCAATACAAAATTATGTATTAATTTTCTATTTGTATTAAATAGAGAATTTGTAAATTAATTTGAAATGAAGATTTATTATATCGAATTATTTTTCAAGCTTCATGGGTTAAGTCTACAAAAATCATGCGTTTAGGCAATAAAAGTGTTGAATTCTTGTACGAAGTTAGCTTGAGTTAGAAGAAATACCTCACAGGCTTGAGTGTCTGCAACAACATATATTTACTTATTCTAACATTTGCATAATGAAATCTGTAAATATTTCATTAATAGTTGAATTCATTAAATGTATTAGAATGGAATACATTATTACATATGTTTTGTTATAAAATGAACAAAAAAAGGAATACGATTTTTATTGAAGACATTTAAAAGCATACAAAGACATCCAAAAATTCTTGCACATTCCCATTCAACGCATAACCTTTAATAATTAAACTCCATGAGACCACCTCCTTCTCTAGTATTGCTAGAAAAAGATCATGTGAATTTTTAATGCTACCACATTTTACATACATATCAATGGAATGAGCTTTTGATTTTTCTAATTCAAAACCTCTCTTAATAACATCAGTGCGACTCTCCATTCCTTCTCTTAAGAGTATTGTTAAAGAAAATAGTACAAGTGACGTTGAGAAGGTGTCAAGATCTAGATTGATGCCTCTTTGTCGCGTTTCAAGTGAGACAATGGATGCCTTATCAACTTGCCCAATCTCCGAGCAAGCTTTGATCATGACATTCCACGCAATCACATCCTTCCTAATCAAAAGAATTCTCTCCAAAAGCTTCAACGACATCTCTCTCTCCACACCCAGTGCAGACATATATCAAAATAGTGTTCAAACATGCATTTGTTTGAAATTGACTACCACCACACTTTATATAATAGTCATCTATCATTGTGCTTTGCTGCTAGTCATCCAACTAAGCACATGCAAGAAGAACATTAACCAAGATGGGCCTGGTGGGTGAAGTCCTTGTAGTGAAAATCATCCTATTGAAGAGTTTGAGGCAAATGCTATGAAGATTACTCCAAACAAAACCACCAATTATTGTGCTTTAGGAAACAACATCCTTTGATTTCATTTCGCCAAAGAGTAAAAGTGCAGAATTCAAGTGATTGCATTTGGTATACATTTCCATCAAGGAATTACCAACAAATTGATCAGTCACAAGTCCATTCTTAACTGCATTGACACCCAAGACATGAAAACTACATTTATATCATTACCATCCATGGAAATTATCATTCTCCCATCCTATAGTAACTTTTGAAACGAATCGATACCTAGGACATGAAAAACCATTACAGCAGCATCAACAAAATTCCAAACCAATAAGATACAAGTTCAAGTTCTATAATCAAGCAGAGACTACAACATTACTTTATCCTCCAATTCCCTTACATTGCCAATTCACACCCATTCACCTGCACACTTTTGCCTCCAATCAAAGGAGATACCTCTAACTGCATTCTATTTGTTCTTCTTCTATTTTTCCTATAAATTGTCAAATTCAATTCCATGCTCCAGCTCAATTGAAAGTTACGCATCACCCAGCATTGTGCCATTTCAGTTGACTATAAAAAAATTTATTTCATCATGTAATAGACATTTATTTCCAGCAAAGGCCAAGGGATCCACAGGCATCCCAACCCCTTCTACTACATTTGGCAATACATTCCCTAAATAGTTTGCATAGGGCCCAATCCCAAACTGGATAAATGAAATACATTCCCTAGATTGTCCGCATAAGGCCCAATCACAAACTGGACAAATGAAAGTAAAGGACTATTGTAGAAAAACTAAGGTCTTGTATACCTGCAAAGAAGGATGGAAAAAGGAGAAGGTGTGAGAAGGAATATAGCCATATCAATGTTGTAATGATCATGAATAATCTACTTTGGCAAGAAATCTTTGCAGGAGAAGACGTACAAAGCATTATCACCACCATTGAAACTTCCATCAACCACAAAAGTTATGACTGCAAAAGCTAATGATGTCAAGTATGCGCTAGCTGTGCGTGTAACAGGAATATCAAAAAGAGCTTTCTTATTAGGAAGAGTAACTCATAGTTATTTATCACCCCAAGGCCACCCATCCAATCAGATGGAATGAGAAAAGATGGACTTAGTTTAACTCCATAGCGAGCAACTATCACCCTTGTTGTAATCTGTAATCGCAAATGATAGTGGATTTCATAAAAAGATGCTTTCTAGCATTTCGTCAATTCTGGCAAGCCCTTATGATATGAATGTGGATCAGTTCTATATATAGGAAAAAGATTACCTTAGAAACACCCAGTATGGAAAGGAAGCCACTAAAGGGAATCAAATATCGCATTTGGCTTCAGGAAGAATCCACTTATTAAAGCAGTAGTCCCAAAAGTAGCAACACATAAGACTATTGCATTGACATATCCCCAAGGAGTGCTCAGCTTAGTAGACTCAAATTGGAGATCCATTTCCGATTTTGGTTGTACCACACATGCCTGAAATATCATAATTTAATTTAGTACATTTAATAACCCTAGAATGCAAACAGATGAAAAAAACACAAACTTTGTAGCAATTCTAAACATATTTTCTACAATACAGAAATAAATTTATCAGAACTGTTGCTTACACTAAGCCAAAGAATATTTTTTATGCTTGCAACCAGACATAGCAGAATTGTTATGAACACGTTATGGTCTTTGCATATGAAAAGTGCATGCATCAAAAGCAGGGCAAAAGTAATAAGCCCAATTCACAATCACAGTCAATGACACAACATCCATCCAAAAGGAAGCCAACATTTCTCATCATCGCCATGAATTTCCAGAATAGCCATAAAACATAAATGGCTTGTCACTATCAAGTATTTGTTCCACTTCTAGATTACTTTCAGTATACTTCAGAGGTGAGAAATGTTATAACAAGGCGCCGTCATCATCTTATTCATATAAGAGGTAAGCGCCGGTGAAAACGTTTACATTTTGGGGCAAAATGCAACGGTATAATACGGTCATTTCACACATTGTGAGTATGATTGCTGGTCGGTGTGAGTATGGGTAGGTGAGATGACTTTATAGTAAATTGTGGTGCACGTTTTTTTATAATAAATCATACATTTTCAATGAAATAGTACTAATCATGATCGATCCAAAACGTCTAATGTGTATCCTAATCAATATAAATGATAATAAGTAATTTATGCCTAAACTTTGGAACAATAAATTAGATTTATCCAAAAATATAACTGAACGAATGAAGTAATTTAGCTTGTTCTACAGAATTTACGGCTCTTAAAGATTTCATAGATTTTACAAATTTTACAGATTTTATACAGTTCATAGGGGTAATGAGTTATATAGGTTATTTATCTTCATTTTTCCTGTTAAATGCATTCTATGGATTATTCAAGTATAACGGAAAATGTGCATACACAATTTATAGTTTTTAAATATTTTATGAATTTTATAGAATATATTGTTTTGTTATGCAGTTGTTTAATGACGTAGACAAATTATATAGTTTTGACACTTTAGATAAAATTGATAATGTTTTATTTTTACGAATTATATAAGCACTATAGATTTTACAATAATGCTAAAAAATCATGAAGTCGTATTTATATATTTTATGATTTTTACAGACTATTCGAATTCTAATGAACTAATTTTATGGATTTTGCGGGTTATTTGTATAATCTATAGTAAACATATTATCTATGGGTGTAATACCAAAATTATAAAATATTAAATAATAAATTTCAAAAGCTGTTAAAATTTCATTGATTTCTTACAATGTATAATATAGTTAATGTATTTAATAATTTCAATAACTTTAAGTTACACTTTCACTTATTGGATAATTACAAAATAAGCTCTATACAATATAGTTTTGTAGATTAAACTTTTGTAGTTTATTTTTAATAATAATAAAGCTTATTTTACAAATAATTCAATATTTTTTGTCATAAAATAATTTAGTAATGATAATTTATTTTAAATTTCATAAAAATTATGATAAAGTTGAAAGTAAATTTTATAAAACACATATAGTTGTATTTTTAACACGAGTGGTATCAAAAATTTTAAGCACCAAATAAATTAATCATACAAATTTTATTCAGCAGCTTGAATAGTCGACTCTAAAATAATTCTAATAAAAAGAAACTAATGTAACATTCAAAATTATTAAGCACTAAATAAATTATTCGCACAAATTTTGTTCTATGCCTCATGTTGTTGACCTGAACAGATTTTAATCCAAAAGAAAACTGTAGTGTTAACCAAGAAATTTTAATTATTTATGGTAAAAATAAATTTAATTTCAATAATAGTGGTATTGAAATTATTAACTATCAAAGAAATTACTTGCACAAAATTTACTTCATACCTATTTTTCTGCCGAAAAATAAATATAATCAAATTTGTATAATAATAATGTGGGAAGATTAATTTATTAGTAATTTTACTAATTTATCTTGCACATGAGAATATTAATTGACGGTTAATATTAATTATTTTATTTTAGAAATATTGTTATTCTTAACAGGGGTGTACTAAAATTATTAAGCACTAAATATCATAATTACTCAAAATTTATTTAGCCTTTGTTGAACCAAAACTTTTTAACATCCAAAACAATTTGCATCTCATACATGCATGGGCTTAACAGGGGTGGTATCATCACTTACGGTTAATTTTTAATTACTAAAATTTATTATGCTCCCTTGGCAAATCTCATATGTGGATGAAATGGAGTCAAACTACTAGATTTTATTGTTTTTGTGGCACCCTTTTGTTGCAAGCCTATTGTAGGGCCAAAAAAGCCCGTCATGAGAGCCACCACAGCATGGTCATACATGGCAGGGCAGGAAATTTGAAATATTGAGACCGGAATGAGCAAAACATGTAGGTCCACATGATTGGATTAAGAAATGCTTGACAGCACAACAAGTGCTTGTTGGGTCATTAAAAATAAAAATAAAATTGCAAAATCAATCAACGGTGTAGATCGTCATATGTTAGCCGCACATGCACGGATTGCTGTACATCGCCGGTTCACCTTATTAAATGTCTTCTTCCCCCATCGAACAAGCATGGTTGCCAGAGAGAAACCCATCCGATCTTCCCTGCCGAAGCTACCTCCACCATGGAAGACGCCCATCCCTGACGATGGCAAAAGAAAAACCACAATGATCGTATCAAATCCGGCAGACCTACAACCCATTGTCGTACTCACCAAATCCTACGCCATGTTGTTGAAATTACCATAAAACTGTCCACCACTTTTTGAGAAAGCAAACAAAATTGAAGCCTACTGTCAACTGCTAGATCTTGCTGCTTTCCCGTTCCTTCTCATCTTTTCTGGCAACAGTCCTGATGGTAAACGACGTGAGTAGCCACTGGGGTCGGCGACTAGCGATCTCGCTTCCTCCTCCCACTCCTTTCTTCTCTCTCCCTCTTCTGTTCTCCCCTACTCTCCGTCTCTCTCTTGTTGAAAGCACTGGTTTAGGTAGGACTGTAAGAAGCTTGCTGAGGAAGCAAATCACCAATAGTCAATTATCCACGTACACTCATGTATGCATAATATACATTCCCATTTTGCCCTTATATATCTCAGCCGCACGTTTTAAATCAACGGCAGATATGACATTTTCACATTCAACCGAGCGTGCAAACGTTTGCACAGAAACCGGTCTCTTCATATAATTCTCGACATCCTCCGATCACGTTGAAAAAAGAAATGTTATTGTATCCATGAATACATTGGATCTTGGATGTGCATGATCAAATTGAAATGAAGTAACATAGATTTATCTTCAATGGTCATTCCTCTTCCAGAAGAGATTGAATTAGTTACAAAATACAAGGGAACATCACTTGAATATAAACCGCAGAAACATGTAAATCGGCAACACAAGAAAATGCAAACCATTAAGAAAACAAAAATGACAAATCCAATTATCAAATCAAACCACATCCACATGCAGATAAGATAAACTGTTAAATCTGAGGGTAGACAGGGGCAGCAACAAGGAAAGGGGAGAGAGATGGGATGAGGGATGGAACCGAGCTACGGCAAACAAGGGGAAACGACTGTGCATGTGCGAGCAGCTAATCCGACACCCCTGCAAATTATTTAGAGTACCAAAATTGCCCCTTCGAATCCAGACCATCAAACGAAAATGAACGGTGAATGGTGAGCTTCCTACGAGAGAATTGTCGGAATCTCTTCCCATGAGTTGGCTCCCTTAAACCAAAGACATTCCTTGTACAATATGAGAAATTAAAAACTATCAATTTGAGGCCCAGTTTGAGGTTACGAGCTCGCGAAAGTTGGAGCCTAGAGGGTCGTCGTCGTCGCCATCCTTCGTTCAAGGCAAGAGAACGACGTGGGCCAGTTGGGTCTACGGTGGCAATCGGGGAGCATGTGGAAGCCATGTTCGCAAAACAAGAGGAAACGACTCTCAACAACCCCACCAAATGAGATTTGAACCCTTATCTATAGAGAATGCAACAAAAAGGAAATCAAAACTGGCTAAAGGTATGACACGTGCACTAATACAGCCAAAACACTACCCAACTCATGCTTATAAATTCAAGCGTTCCCGTGCATGAATCTGGCTGCGTGGCCTGAGTCTCCTACCTTCATTAACTGGACCACCAGTCCCCTCTTAAGCCCATCATATCATTCCTCCTGGCCTGAGAAGAGACCTGGTCCTCCAGGTTAAATGCAGGAAATAAATTCTAAAATTGTGTCATGTCCTCCTAAGTATTATCCGTGGATGACAAACCCTTCCACTGAATGCGCACCTCCTTTTCCACATTAGACCGCCGCAAAACAGTGCTAGTGTCCACCACATGATCAGGAACAAGAGTGTTCTCATCGCGAGCATTAGTAGGAGGAAGAATGACTTGAGCAGAATGAGGATCGATGCATTTCTTAAGTAAGGCCACACGGAAAACGGGATGTATGCGACAACCCTCGGGCAGCTCAAGGCATAGGCAACCTGTCCCACGCATTCAGTGACACGGAAAGGTCCATAAAATCGTGGGGCTAACTTGCTGACTCCAACTGGATGCACAGAAGTTTGCCTAAAGGGCTGAAGCTTCAAATAGACTAAATCACCATCTATATACTCTGCCTCTCGACGACCACGATCAGCCATCATTTTCATAAGATTTTGAGCCAGCAATAAATTGTCACGAAGCAAACTAAGAGTTTGATCCTGACTCTGTAAGACAGTATCAACTTCTGCAATGTTGGAAGAATGAGGCTCGTAAGGTGGAATGTTGGGAGGAGTATATCATATAGAGGCCCAACCCATAGGAAATAGGGGTGCAACTTGGTACCAGGGTCGGTCCGAACCCGCCCGACCTGACCCGGTATCAAAACCAAAAATGGGCTTTTTTTTAGATTTTTTCCAACATAGACCCGGTTTCAACCCGTAGAAACCCGAAACCAAACCTGGGTTCGCACCAACCCGATACCAAAAAACCCGACCCGGTCCGAACCCGGTGTAATTTATATAATTTTTTCATAAATTATACATGTTTTTTTTTGTAATATTAATATATAGATGGCCAGTGTATCAATAGATTGGAATGTTGAACCATTATACTTAGTATATTTAGATTTAGTTGCTTTGAATAACTGTTATGTGAATTATGTTTAAATTTAAGTTGGCATAATAAATCTATTTTATATCATACTTTCTGTGAGAAATCTGTTAGTTTGAATTTCAGATTGTAGTATAAATTTGATTTATATTTTAAGTTTATTGGTATGACAAGTGGTCAATTTCTATTTTAGCAATTTGTATGATAATGTTTAGTTTCAACTACAATAGTTTATATGATATGTCCATTTTCTATTTGCTAAACTTGAGTCATTTCTATTAGCTATTAAATAGAAATGACCAACTAGTCATAAAACTAACTAATTTGCGATTTATTTGTGTCTATAGGGTGTTGAAAAATTACTTGCAGAGTTCATTAAAAGAATATTGCAGAATTCAGCATGATGTTGCAGAATTTTTTGAAAGGATGTTGCAGAATTTAGCATGAAGCTTGACTTCATAAACACAGGTATGTATGTTCCAATAATTTTCTTTTAGATTATAATTAAATTTGGAAAAAAATGGTTTTTTTGGTAACCCGAATTCTAACCCGAAACTAAACCAAAACCAATGCGAACCCGGATTAAATTCTTAGGGTTAGGGTTTGGGTTCACACCAACCCGGTATAACTCGACCCGAGTTGCACCCCTAATAGGAAGTGTTTCCTACATTTTTTTCGTAGGAAGCCCTCATCTGAACCATTGATCTTCAATCCACGGTTGAGATTGATCAGGGCATTTTGGGAAAAAATAATTTTGAGAAGGGTCTCGGTTTGTAACGCCCCAGGCCTAACAGTAAGGTATTGTCCGCTTTGGGCCTTGGCCCGCACGATTTTGTCCCTCTGGGTTCACGCGCATCCCGTCCTTCCCCAAAAGGCGCCTCACTGAGGTACCTAGCAGCCTCCACTTATAACCCAGGCTCCCCCCTCATCCTAACCGATGTGGGATATCACATTCACCCCCCCTTGGGGCTCCAGCGTCCCCACTGGATACCATCAGCCGGAGGTCGGGAGTCGGCTCTGATACCATTTGTAACGCCCCAGGCCTAACAGTAAGGTATTGTCCGCTTTGGGCCTTGGCCCGCACGGTTTTGTCCCTCTGGGTTCACGCGCATCCCGTCCTTCCCCAAAAGGCGCCTCACTGAGGTACCTGGCAGCCTCCACTTATAACCCAGGCTCCCCCCTCATCCTAACCGATGTGGGATATCACACGGTTGCTGTTTCCCACACGCAGCAGTCTCCTGCGCCCTTCTCCTCATCTTCTCTCTACGAATCAGTCGCACGTCTCTGCCCCTGCCTCCCATTCTCTCGTCTCCCATCCCAACAGCCGCACATCTCGGCGGCCGCCCATCCCTGCTTTTGCCGCCCATTCCGTTTCCTCATCCGAACTCTAAAGTTCAGTCGCACCTCTTTGCCTTGCCTCCCATTCTCCCATCCCGACGGCCGCATGTCTCTGCCCCTGCATCTCATTGTCCCATCCCGACAGCTGCACATCCCGGCAAAAAAGAAGCAAGAAACCTACTTTGATGTGGTTATCGTTGTTTCAGTTCCTCAACCATGGATACCTTCTTCAGATATAATAGATCAATCTTATCCTGGAAATGATGTTCCAAACATTATAGTACAATGGGCTATGGGATCGATAACAGTGCTACATTCGTGGCATCAATAGATAATGTGGTTAAGCCTTATGCAGAGGGAAGCGAAGTTAGAAGAACAAAGTCAAAGATCGAGGGAGGAGAGGAAAAGGTAGTTGAAAGAACAGAAGTGAAAGGAGCTGCAGGCAAAAATCATGGCTGAGTTGAAGCGGGTGGGTTCGAGCGGCGATTGGTAGCATCCATCGGCAGAAGAGAAGAAAGCTACAACATTAATTTTTTTTAGATTCAGGCGAATGGAGAACAGATCTGGTCCGGCGAATTAGGCATCACAGTTAGCAAGCCATTGACGAGTCATCGGTCTGTCCCGATCGGCGATCCAGCCGCCGACGGCTGGTGGGTTTTGAGGCAGGTGCGTGGCTGCCGACTAGGGTTCGGCTGCGATCCGTAGAGGGTGATGCACTGTCCCTGATTTGTCGCGATGGATTCGTAGAGGGTGATGCACCGTGCCTCATTTGTCGCGACGGACAGAAATTAGAGGGCTAGTGGTCTAGCGGACCACCTAAATTCATGCACAAGCAGATTGTTATTTTCAAAACAATTTTACAAAAAAATTTCAATAATCTAATAAAATTCCCAAATTATATAAATATAATATTTGTGTAAAAAATATAAATATCATACTTATTGTATCAAAACCCCAATTTCAGTGTAGTAATTCCTCTTAACATTTTGTGAAAATGATATAAAATAACTATAAAATAATGTAATTTTTTTCATAAAGTTTCTATTTATATATTTTAAATAAACTTGTAAAAATAAATCTTTTATGTAGTTGGAATTTTTTAGATTTGTATAGATGTCCAATTATTCAATTCACAAACGTAGTCAATTGAAAGATTTTATATAAAATATAATTATCAAAAAGTTTTCATATAAAATCTTCCTAAGATGAAAAAATTTGAAAATTGGAAGGGTGAAATAATTAGCTTAACGAATTTGAATATATATTGTAAATGAAGATCTAATTTATTTTTTAGATATAATTATTAATATAATAATGTATGTGAAAGGGCGCGTGGGTGGGAGGTCAGTTTAATTTTTATCTTTTTTAATAGAATGTTGCATGTGCGTGAGTTTAATACAAATTTTTATCTTTTTATAAAGTTTCTTACCTTAATTTATTTTGATTTGCAAAAAATTTATAACAATAGAGAGTGATCGATATACTTTTTACTATTAAAAATGTAAATATCTTTTGTTTAATTTAATGCCTATATGTTAAGATGAAAATTACCCTATATTTTTTTAAAATTATCAAATTTTTATGGCCCTCATTTACATAAAATCATACCACTTTGTTAAGATTTTATGGATATAACGGTTATATATATATATATATTTTATTTTAAATTTATTAATTCTAGTAACAATAAATCACAATTAGTATATTAATACTTTAAATTTGTAATATAAACTGTAATAATATTATTTTAGGATTTTAATAAATTTTATTATAAAATCTCAATTAAATATAGTATTCTATTTTTAAATTGATATTGTCTTCCATAACATATGAATCGTTATAATCACATCCATCTTCACACTGATTATGTAGCACATATGAAAATTAAATTTTAAGTAAGTTTTTTAGTAGCTATATAAATGCGACAATTTATGTATAATCTGAAATTTTATTTTTAATATTTTATATGTTTACATAATATAAATTTAAGTTTTAAATTATACATTTACGTGATATAATCATTGAATCTATGATTGTACATACATTTTAAATTATATGTTTACATAATATGAATGTTTTGTTTTTCTAAAATATATGTGTCCCGCAGGCGTCCAAAAAATGAATATTGTTTTTCTAAAAATATATGTGTCCCGCGGGTGTCCAAAAATGAATATTTTGTTTTCTAAAATATATATGTGTCCCGCGGGCCTCCAAAAATGAATAATTTGTTTTCTAAAAATATATGTGTGTCCCGTGGGCATCCAAAAATGAATATTTTATTTTCTAAAATATATACGTGTCCCACGGGAGTCCAAAAATGAATATTTTATTTTCTAAAATATATACGTGTCCCGTGGGCATCCAAAAATGAATATTTTATTTTCTAAAATATATACATGTCCCGCGGGCGTCCAAAAATGAATATTTTATTTTCTAAAATATATATATATCCTGTGGGCCTCCAAAAATGAATATTTTATTTTTTAAAAATATATGTGTCCCGCGGGCGTCCAAAAAATGATTATTTTATTTTTCTAAAATACATATGTGTCCCGCGGGCGTCCAAAAATGAATATTTTATTTTCTAAAAATATATATGTGTCCCGTAGGACTCCAAAAATGAATATTTTATTTTCTAAAATATATACATGTCCCGCGGGCGTCCAAAAATGAATATTTTATTTTTGTAAAATATATATGTGTCCCGCGGGCCTCCAAAAATGAATATTTTATTTTCTAAAAATATATGTGTCCCGCGGGCCTCCAAAAATGAGTAAATATTTTTAAAAAGAAAAGTAATTATATATAGTCGTCGAGTCACCTCTTGAATTTATCTTACATATGTTTTTAAATTCTTTTTATCATTTTGTAGGCCTCGTCTAGAAGTATTTTCTGAAAAATAAATTTTTTTAAAAAATTAATCATGCATAGTAGATTAAAATGTTCATATATGCACATAGAACTTTTATCCCACACTAAATATGCATTTAATTTTTAAACTTTTTATTAAAATGCTTATGCATATGTAATCTAATCAATTAAACCATTTCACTTTTTGTAATTGTTCTCCAAATCAAGTAAGTAAACTAGAAAATATTTTGAATATTTTCCATTATTCCACAAATTATTTATTTAGACGGTTGCAGGAAGTGACGAACCCTTACACTGAAACATGCGAACAGACGGAAAAACAAAGAAAAAAAGACTGCAACAATTTAATTTTGGTTATACATTTGACGGGATGCGAAATCCAATATCTTTTGTTCAAAATTATGGTATACATACATTTCTCAGATCTGTTCCAGTAGATCCCTCCATGGGTACGCCAATTAAGTTTTACAAAATTTTCATGCTTTTTTATTAAAGATTCAATAAGAAATATAAGCTTTTATAATTTGTCCACTTTTTGCCCAAACTCCGTAGATTCATCAGATTTTCAAAAAAGAAAAGTATTGGGCGAATCTATAGTAAATAATGAATCCCGATGTGTGCCCAGAAGTGAATTTGGGGATTATTTAAGCATTTCCCGCAACATATTAAACCATACAGATAAACATGTAATCGGATGTTTGCAATTTTACTGTAGCAATTTTGACCCCGTTTTGCTGTAGCAATTTTATCTAAAGAGTCAGCATCCTAGTGCTGAAAATTTTATCTTGTTCTTTGTGGATGTTAAAAACTATATTGAAACCTATAATTTATTTATTAAATTTGTTTTGAATTATTATTTATTCCCAACATCTTCATTTTATTTAAGTTCAATTTTGAAGGATGCGATTCTATAAAAAAAATTATCAACGCTTTTGAATTGGTGAAAACCTAAGTTACAACCTCTTGGATGAAACCCATTTTTATAATAGAATAAAAAAAAACTTACGGTTCACAATATTGTTCAAAATCCTTAACTTTATTATAGAACAAAATCAGATGTAAGTGGGTTACATTTGCTTTTAGAAAAAAAAAAAACTATTCTCGTGTAAAATATAAAAAGTTCTTAGATTCAGATGCATTAGAATTTAATAATATTATAGGATTATTTATCCACATAAAAATGATGTTTGAAATAATCTTGAATATAACTTTAAAATTGATATATTAAATAAACAATCTAATAATCGCTATAATAATGTTATTTTATAATTTTAAGAAATTTTGTTATAAAATTTCTATTAAATATAGTTATATGCAAAATTGATCATTTAACCAATCCCAAAAAGTAACATATATTTACATATTAAATCTAAGTCACAGTTATATATAATTTATCAAAATTTTGGTTCTACAACGTCATATATAACATTTTTACTGTTTTATTTCTTTATGTAAATTTCTATTTCATTTAATCAAGTGGAGTTAATATTTTTAATTATAACTTTATATATTTATTTAGTTCTAAAATTATTTAGTCCTCGAATAAATATTAAAGTATATACATTTTGCAAAATACATAGATTAGGTAAAAAAATTCATAAATTATAAAAAAATTAGATTCGGTTAGACGCGGTTAGACGCGGTTAGATGCGGTTAGACACGGTTAGACACAGTTAGATTTTGGTGATTTTATTAAATCATATTATTTGGATTCCAAATTTGGTTGTTAAGATATAAATGGCCTTATAAGAGCCCTAGGATCATATTACAGGTGTTAAATTAGGATTAAATTATTAATTTCAAAAAATTAGACGCGGTTAGACGCGGTTAGACACTGTTAGACACGATTAGATTTTGGTGATTTTATTAAATCATATTATTTGGATTCCAAATTTGGTTGTTAAGATATAAATGACCTTATAAGGGCCCTAGGATCATATTACAAGCGTTAAATTAGGATTAAATTATTAATTTCAAAAATTAGACACGGTTAGACACGGTTAGACACGGTTAGACACGGTTAGACTTGGTTAGACACAGTTAGGACTCGGTTAGACACGGTTAGACACAGTTGATTTTGGTGATTTTATTAAATCATATTATTTGGATTCCAAATTTGGTTGTTAAGATATAAATTGCCTTATAAGGGCCCTAGGATCATATTACAGGTGTTAAATTCGGATTAAATTATTAATTTAAAAAATTAGACACGGTTAGACACGGTTAGACGCGGTTAGACACGGTTAAAAGCGGTTAGACTCGGTTAGACGCGGTTAGACGCAGTTAGACACGGTTAGACACGGTTAGACATGGTTAGACACGGTTAGATTTTGGTGATTTTATTAAATCATATTATTTGGATTCCAAATTTGGCTGTTAAGATATAAATGACCTTATAAGGGCCCTATGATCGTATTGCAGGTGTTAAATTATGATTAAATTATTAATTTTAAAAATTAGACACGGTTAGACATGGTTAGACGCGGTTAGACACGGTTAGACACGGTTAGACACGGTTAGACACAGTTAGATTTTGGTAATTTTATTAAATCATATTATTTGGGTTCCAAATTTGGTTGTTAAGATATAGATGGCCTTATAAGGGCCCTAGGATCATATTATAGGTGTTAAATTAGGATTAAATTATTAATTTTAAAAATTAGACACGGTTAGACTCGATTAGACACGGTTAGATTCTAATATATTCAGAAAATAAAAAAATTAATAAATTTTCAAAAAATCAAGAAAAATATAAGAAATTCTTATTCTTGAGAGTACCTTAATTACATTAACTTTAAATAATATAACATAACTCCTAATAAAAATTATATTTTTCAACATTACCAATTATAATGAAATCTTATTAAAAAATTATTTTTTGTACACTAATATTTTTAAAAATTGTCAAATAATGAAAAATTATGTTTACGTACGTTTTACTAATTGATCTATCAAATGAATGGAATAGATTGAGATTTTGTATGTATATAATACAAAATTTATCAAAAAACCAAACATACTCACATTTTTAAACAAACATACTCACGATGAAAAATTATCACATTGCCCCTGCTTCCTTTTTTTTATCATGGGAAGTGCTTCCCATGGGTTGGCCCTCATCCATATAATGCTTGGAATGGAGAAATTCCAATTGCTGAATGATAAGCTGAACTATATCAGGGCAAAAATTTCACCCAACGGTGAGGATGTTGCAGAGCAAAACTCTAGAGATGTCTCTAAAGTACGGTTCGTCACTTCAATCTGTCCATGCAATTGATGATGGTAAGCAGTAGATTGTTTCGAACATACCCCTTGCTCCTTGAACAAAGCTTTCCAGAAATGGCTTAAGAAAATAGGGTCACGATCTATGATAATGGATCCAAGACACACATGCAATAGGGCTGTTTGGATTGCATTAAAACTTTTTGACATGTTTTATGCCCTTAAAAAAACGTCACTAATCAATTTCTCGTCTGTCGATAAGTGGGAAATAACTGATTCGTACTGACGGCGTTTCTTCCATCTGTGCCGAAAACAGTTTCTACGCCACAAATGAGATCCGTAGTCCACAGGTGGAAAATGGTTTTTGCGCCGAAAGTGGTTTCTGCGCCACGTGTCGGGGAAAACGGAAGTTCGTCGTAGGTAATCTTCAGGTTAATGGTATTAAAAAATTCACTGTTAACAACTATTAACCTTTTTCTCCTCCATTGCCGAAACCGAGGATGTAACTCTGTTCCTCACGTACGGTATACTCAGCCTCTGTCGTCGGCAGGACAGGCTGAGTTGGCGGGTTTTTGCCCGTAAGTCCCTTGCGTGAAAAGTTTTGGCAAAAGGGGTGAGTTTTGCGTCAATCCAAACAGTAACACCTCGAATAAAGGTTTTTGCAACCATAGCAGCAGTAAAAGGATTGCTGAGAGCAAAAACAATGAGCCAACTTTGATAAACGATCCACAGTGACTAAAATAAGAGGCCCAACCCAGGGGAAGCCTGCCTCGCGCTTTTATCAAGGGAAGCTTGCTATCCACCGTTCATTTCAGTTTGACGGATGAGATATATTTGTGCATTTTCGGTAGTTAAAAAGCTAGCAAGGGTGCATTGAATGTGGTGCTCCTACTCGCCTCGTCTCTCTCTCTCCCCTCATTTCTTTCTCCGTCTGCGACAAAACTCGAATAATTGCTAGATCAGAGATCAGCAAAAGAGATGGATCTTTCTTGACTTGATGGTTGACGAAGCTGGACAAGTATCCATTGTCATCGGCTTTGAAGAACGAGGCATTGCCAGTGATGGACTGCTTGAATCTTCAACTAGATTTGGGGCCTGAAGTTGTTGTTCAAAGACAAAAATAGGACCTGGATTATTATAAGGCTGTGATTTGCTGTTGCGTGGATGAAGGCTAGTGAGAAGACGGTTTTGCAGATGATTCATTTTGGGATGACGGAGATGACGTTGTTGGTTTCTTGACACCACCAACTCTGTTCCATGCTTGCATTTAAAAGGCCACCGATTTGGAGATTTTCCATGGCTAGTCGATTGCTGTTGGATGCTAGTGAGATCTAGTGCATGTAGCAACTTTGTTGTCGGCGGTGGAAGTAGAAACAACTAGATCTAGTTAGATGTTACGGATTGTGGTGGGTGCTGCTCGGCTGTCAAGGTTACATGCTAGTCATCGTTGCTAGTGGAGGGCGCCAAGCCGGAGAGCAAAGAAGGGCAGCCTGCAGTGAAAACTTGAATTGCTAATCTGTTACAGCTTTCCTAACTGGAGGTTGCTCGAATCCATGCTTCTGTTGAAGCTAATTGTTTGGCTCTGATGGCTGATGGGTTTCGTGGAAAGGGGCGTCACTGTTAAGATGCCAAATTCAGGACACGCATTGCTAATTGATGTCGGAGAAGATGCAGGTAGGTTCAGCCTTCGATCAATGTTGCTTGGTGGGCGGAGAAGAGTGCTTTTTTCGGCAGGCTGGTTGAGGATGGGCCGGACGATAGTGAGTTGAAGACGGTGGAGCACCACATCAATTATTAAGTGCTCTTGCGGTGAATCTGGAATCATACATATGCCTATTCATATATTTTTAATTATTTTTGTAATCTCATTCCAAATATTTTAAATAAATTAAACAAGAGTTTTAAAATTTTAGTGCACTCGGGTGCAAACCTTTTTTTAATTTTTTAATCAAACAGTTAATCTAAATGAATTTAACTTATATATTAAGTTCTATCATTTTTAGAGAGTTTGTGCTTTTTATTTTAAAAATAATAGCATTTTAGTTATTTAAAAAATGAATAAAATCTCCTTTTCTAAAAATAAGAGAATATATACATGTTTCAAAAAGTTAAAACTTACTTTATAAATTAAACTTTTCTAGATTGATAGTTTTATAAAAATTTAAAAATAAAAAATAATTTTAGAAAAATTTTGTACTAATTTAATCTCATTTGAATTAATATTTATTTTTATTTAAGCTTAGATTGAGACTAGACACTGAAAAATGAGTAAATATTTTTTTAAAAAAAAGTAATTATATATAGTCATCGAGTCACATCTTGAATTTATCTTACATATATTTTTAAATTCTTTTTATCATTTTGTAGGCCTCGTCTAGAAGTATTTTCTGAAAAATAATTTTTTTTAAAAATATTTAATTATGCATAGTAGATTAAAATGTTCATATATGTGCATAGAACTTTTATCCCACACTAAATATGCATTTTAATTTTTTAAACTTTTTATTAAAATGCTTATGCATATGTAATCTAATTGATTAAACCATTTCACTTTTTGTAATTGTTCTCCAAATCAAGTAAACTAGAAAATATTTCGAATATTTTCCATTATTCCACAAATTATTTATTTGGACGGTTGCAGCAAGTGACGAACCCTTACACTGAAACATGTGAATAGACAGAAAAACAAAGAAAAAAAGACTGCAACAATTTAATTTCCGTTATACATTTGACGGGATGCGAAATCCAATATCTTTTGTTCAAAATTACGGTATACATACATTTCTCAGATCTGTTCCAGTAGATCCCTCCATTGGTACGCCAATTAAGTTTTACAAAATTTTCATGCTTTTTTATTAAAGATTCAATAAGATTTATAAGCTTTTATAATTCGTCCACTTTTTGCCCAAACTCCATAGATTCGTTAGATTTACAAAAAAGAAAAGTATTGGCAAATCTATAGTAAATAATGAACCCAGATGTGTGCCCAGAAGTGAATTTGGGGATTATTTAAGCATTTGTCGCAACATATTAAACCATACAGATAAACATGTAATCGGATGTCTGCAATTTTACTATAGCAATTTTGACCCGTTTTGCCAATTTTGACCAACAATTCTTACTACTGCCGCAGATGTGACTTCCGGACGAAATATTTTACAAATAAGATTTTGCAAAAAGTTATCTATTACTAAGAAATTAAAGAAAAATTAAATTTTGATAGAAAATTTACAGGAGATATAACATGAGGGTACATATTTAGAGGTATTCTATAACATGAAATTTTCTATATATTTTTTGTTCAATGTAAATATTTATTAAATTGTTTGTTTACATTGATGTCACTTGAAGTCAATAAATTTGTATTTTTAATTAAATTAATTAATTACAGTAACAATAAATTACAATTATTATATTAATATTTTAAATTTATAATATAAACTATAATAATATTATTTTATAATTTTAAGAAATTTTGTTATAAAATTTCTATTAAATATAGTTATTTGCAAAAATTGATCATTTAACCAATCCCAAAAAGTAACATATATTTACATATTAAATCTAAGTCACAGTTATATATAATTTAACACAATTTTGATTCTACAACGTCACATATATAATATTTTTTACTGTTTTATATCTTTACATAAATTTCTATTTCATTTAATTTATATTTTCTTAATTAAACATTTAAAATTACTTAATTATTAAACCAGTACCGAAAAGTCATTTATATTTATATTATTAAATGTTAATTATAGTTATATATAATTTAAATAAATATAATTTATACAATTTTATTTTTAAAAGTCAACATAATAATTCAAAAATTTTAGGCATGAGGGTAGAGGGCATCAAAAATTATTTCTTTTCAAATTAAAATATTCAAAAAATTATTTTTTATTCTACGGGAGAAATGTGTGAACGGTATGGATCTTTGCAAATTCAAAGCACTAAATTAATCAAAATAATTATTTTCATCAACTTCACATAAGGTGTTTATATTTGTTTAGTTATTTCAATTAAAATGAAAATAATAATTTATAATTAATTTTTAAGATAAAATTCAATCATTGATATTTTCTATTTTTTGTATAAACTACATGAATGTCAAAGATACAAAATACATAAGTTTAAATCAATCCTAAAAATCATATATATTTAGTTTATTTAAATCTAAATTATAGTTTTATATCGAAAATTTTCATTGGACTTTAAATTTGATAGGACTTTATTTAGAGGTGTTCTATAATATGAAGATTTTCTATAAATTTTTAATTCAATGACGGATTTTACTATTTCTAATTTTACTATTGGTCGTTCTGCTTTGATTTGGAGGAAAACCAGGAGCAATGGCTCTCTTCGATTTGGGGAAGATGGAGGAGAAGATGGAGCATGATAACAGTACTCTGGCGGTGCGCCAAAATTTCATGTACATGCAATTTTGGTTTTAGAAATACGAACCATTAAAATATTTTCAATTCTGCATCAATCATAATGATAAATGAAAAATAATTCCTTAAAATGAATATTTTATTTTCTAAAAATATATACGTGTCTCGCGGGCCTTCAAAAATGAATGTTTTGTTTTTCTAAAATATATACATGTCCCGCGGGCCTCCAAAAATGAATATTTTATTTTTCTAAAATATTTATGTGTCCCGCAGGCCTCCAAAAATGAATATTTTATTTTCTAAATATATATGTGTCCCGCGGGCCTCCAAAAATGAATGTTTTATTTTTATAAAAATATATATGTGTCCCACGGGTCTCCAAAAATGAATATTTTGTTTTCTAAAATATATATATGTGTCCCGCGGGCCTCCAAAAATGAATATTTTATTTTCTAAAATATATAGGATTATTTATCCACATGAAAATGATGTTTAAAATAATCTTTAACATAACTTTAAAATTGATATATTAAATAAACAATCTAATAATCGCTGTAATAATATTATTTTATAATTTTATAATCAATTCAAATTAATTTAATTCAACAAAATGAGAGATAATATTGGGTGAATTTTTGTAAAGTTTTTATTTAACAGAAATGACAACAATTGATAGCTTTTTTGTGAGTACCTATCATTTCAATTCACACTTGTTATACTAAAATGAATAAATAAAAGTTAAGTAATAAAAATATTAATGGAATAGTTTATTTTATATTTTGCATTTCTTCATTTTTCAAAAAAGCAATTATTCTATTTTATATTATTTATTTTTATGTTTGAATGCATGTTTATATGTTGAAATTATATTACAGATAATGCACATAAAAAGCTTATTAGCTTAAAAGTCCCAAAAAGTCAAATATATTTATTCAGAATATTTAAAAATACTTAATTATTAAACCAGTACCAAAAAGTCATATATATTTATATTATCAAATGTTAATTATAGTAATATAATTTAAATAAATATAATTTATACAATTTTATTTTTAAAAGTCAATATAATAATTATAGTTTTATATATTTATTTAAATTTTATTTTATTCAATTTAAATTAATTACATATTTAATTGAATAATAATTTATTATTAATTTGTAAAATACATAGATTAGGTAAAAAATTCATAAATTATAAAAAAATTAGATTCAGTTAGACACTGTTAGACACGGTTAGATGCGGTTAGACACGGTCAGACTCGATTAGACGCGGTTAGACACGGTTAGACTCGGTTAGACACGGTTAGACGCAGTTAGACATAGTTAGATTATGGTGATTTTATTAAATCTTTTTATCTGGGTTCCAAATTTGGTTGTTAAGATATAAATGGTCTTATAAGGGCCTTAGGATCATATTATAGGTGTTAAATTAGGATTAAATTATTAATTTCAAAAATTAGACACGGTTAGACACGGTTAGACTCGGTTAGACATGGTTAGACACGGTTAGACGTGGTTAGACACGGTTAGACGCGGTTAGACGCGGTTAGACATGGTTAGACACGGTTAGATTGTGGTGATTTTATTAAATCGTATTATTTGGGTTTCAAATTTGGTTGTTAAGATATAAATGACCTTATAAGAGCCCTAGGATCATATTACAGGTGTTAAATTAGGATTAAATTATTAATTTCAAAAATTAGACACGGTTAGACACAGTTAGATTACGATTATTTTATTAAATCATATTATTTGAGTTTCAAATTTGATTGTTAAGATATAAATGACCTTATAAGGGTCCTAGGATCATATTGCAGTTGTTAAATTAGGATTAAATTATTAATTTAAAAAATTAGACACGGTTAGACTCGGTTAGATGCGGTTAGACACAGTTAGATTATGATTATTTTATTAAATCATATTATTTGAGTTTCAAATTTGATTGTTAAGATATAAATGGCTTTATAAGGGCCCTAGGATCATATTATAGTTGTTAAATTAGGATTAAATTATTAATTTCAAAAATTAGACACGGTTAGACACAGTTAGACTCGGTTAGATGCGGTTAGACTCGGTTAGACACGGTTAGATGCTGTTAGACACGGTTAGACACGGTTAGATTATGGTGATTAATTAAATCATATTATTTGGGTTTCAAATTTGGTTGTTAAGATATAAATGGCCTTATAAGGGCCCTAGAATCATATTACAGGTATTAAATTAGGATTAAACTATTAAATTCAAAAATTAGACACGGTTAGACGCGGTTAGACACGATTAGACTCGGTTAGATACGGTTAGACACGGTTAGACGCTGTTAGACACGGTTAGATTCTATTATATTCAGAAAATAAAAAAATATTAATAAACTTTCAAAAAATCAAGAAAAATATAAGAAATTGTTATTATTGAGAGTACCTTAATTACATTAACTTTAAATAATATAACATAACTCTTAATAAAAATTATATTTTCCAACTTTACCAATTATAGTGAAATTTTATTAAAAAATTATTCTTTGTACACTAATATTTTTTAAAAATTGTTGAATAATGAAAAATTATGTTTACATACATTTTACTAATTGATTTATCAAATGAATGGAATAGATTGAGATTTTGTATGTATATAATACAAAATTTATCAAAAAACCAAACATACTCACATTTTATAAAAAATATACTCACGATGTAAAATTACCATATTGCTCCCGCTTCCTTTTTTTTCTCATGGAAAGTGCTTCCCATGGGTTGGCCCTCCTAAAATAACCGTTTTTGATAAGACAAAGGAAGCCTTGTTATAAAGTCCATTGTAATTTCAGACCACAACTTGTCAGGCAATGGAATAGGTTGCAACAATCTAACAGGTTTTTGGGTAGAGTATTTCACCCTGTTACATACATCACAAGCAGCAACCATGCTTTGAATTCTGCCACACATTCCTTTCCAATCGAAGTGTTCATTTACACGTTTAAACATGCGCAACACTCCATCATGACCTCCAATTACAGAAGCATGAAAATACTGCAATAAGTCAGAAATTACTTCATGTCTAGCAGGAATTACTAACCGGCCTTTGTAATAAAGAAGTCCATTCATCTCATTATATTTAGGATGACTTTGAGAATCGGCAGACAAATTTGCTCTTATTGCCAACTGCTCTAGATCGCAACGATTAGCTTTCATGGATTTGAGACATCCAAGGCAAAGAGAGTTCATTGGTAGATAATGCTGACACAGCCATCCGCATTGACAAGGCATCAGCCACCACATTAGAACTCTCCTTTTTATATACTACCACAAAGTCATATCTATTAAAATTACTCATCCATTTCTTCTGCTCCAGAGAACGAATACACTAACTAAGCAAATGTTTTATGCTGTTACAATCGGTTTGAATAATAAACCGATGACCCAACAAGTAGGGTCTCCTCTTCCAGACAGCCAAGACAATAGCCTTAAGTTCTTGCTCATAAACAGATTTTCCATGAGTTTGAACATACAAGGACCTACTATAGAAAGCAATTGGAAAATCATTTTGACTCAATACTACACCTACCCCCAAACTAGAAGCATCACAATCTACCACAAATGGCTTAAAAAAATCTGAAACTTGTAGAATAGGAGTATTCATCACCTGTTTGAGCTGCCTAAATGCTGAATCTGCCTTTTCATTCCACCAAAATCCTTCCTTTTTCAACAAAACAGTTAACGGAGCTGCAATCGATCCATAGTTCTTTATAAAATGCCTATAATACCCAGTTAAACCAAGAAATCCTCATAACTGTTTAACAGATTTGGGAACAGGCCAGTCCATAATGCTCTTCAGCTTTTTCGGATCCGCTTCAACCCCTTTTACAAAAATAACATGTCCCAAATATTTGATCTGTTCTTGCCCAAACTCACATTTTTTCTATTAATCAACAATTGATGTTGCTATAACGTCCCCAACACTTGCTTGAGATGAGACAAATGAGCTTCCCAAGTAGAACTGTATATTAAAATGTCTTTAAAAAAAAAAGTACAAGCTGTCTCAGAAAAGGGCTAAAAACCCGATTCATTAAACTTTGGAATGTGGCAGGGACGTTTGAAACCCCAAAAGGCATCACCAGATACTCATACTGACCATGATGGGTCCAAAAGGCAGTTTTATGAGTATCATCTGGTTTCATACAAATTTGATGATATCCAAATTTCAAATCCAACTTAGAAAACACACTAGCTCCTGCAATCTCATCTAATAACTCCTCAATAACAGGAATAAGAAACTTATCTTTAATGCTGATCTTATCAAGGGTGCGATAATCAATGCACATCCTCCAAGAATTATCCTTATTTTTTGACTAATAAAACAGAAGCGGAGAAAGGACTAACACTTGGCTGAATTCATCCCTTGCTTAACAAATTAGCCACTTGAGTCTCAATCTCTTTTTTCTAATGATAGGGATACCGTAGGGTCGTATAGAAGCAGGAGAGGCATTCAGAATGGGAGGCAGCCCCAATTCTTCAAAATAGCAGGAAAATGCTGCAACAATTCTTCCAACTGTTGATCCTTTCCCACCATCCCAGGAGACTTTAACTTGAGCTCATTATCTGTTCCCTGAAGCACAAACAACTGATAGTGAGACTTAATCAGTTTTCTCATAGATTGGGATGAAGCAAATTCAATCTCTCCAGGCCTCAATCCTTGTAACTGATATAACGTCTCATCCTTATAAAATCCCATAACCATGCCAGTCCATTAAGAAAATATCACCCCTAGAGTACGCAACCATGCCACTCCCAAGACACCTCCTAGCTGTAATGGATACAATTTAAGTATATGTTTGCCTCCTTGAATATCCACCGCCGCATCTCTACAAACACCCTGGTCTGCGATATCCTTTCCGTCAGCTGTAGTCATTTTAAATTTTTCCGTAGCTTGGACAACCAAACCAAGTTTGCTAACAAGTTTTTGATGCACGAAATTACGTGTGCTATCTGAATCCAATAAAATGACTACTTCCTGACCATTAATGCAACCTTTTATCTCCAAGGAAGGAATTTTTGAAACTGACTGTCCTCTTTACTCCATGCAGTGCCTGTAAAGAAATCTTACAAAGAGCTGGTCGAACAGGAACAGATGATTCCTCAACTTCCTATTCTTATCATACCACTCCCAAGACAATATCAATACCTTGTTTACATAGTATAACATAATCCCATGTCTTCTTCCTCATTGGAAGTCCAACTTTCTTTTTCGATTTCTCAACTTTAGAACTAACTACTTTTTTCGATGTAGGCCCTTCATAAGCCCACTTTTTAAGCTGAGTTTTCCTATCTTGTTTGGCCCTCATAAGTTTGTTGTGCAACTTCTTCACATACTCAATCGTAGCTGTCATAGAGACTGGGCCAACATCCCAAACCTCATTTCCCAATTCTTCTTCTAGACCAACAACAAAAGAGCCAACCAAAATCTTTTCAGGCCAATCCGTGGCTCGATTCATTAATTGTAACGCCCCAGGCCTAACAGTAAGGTATTGTCCGCTTTGGGCCTCGGCCCGCACGGTTTTGCCCCTCTGGGTTCACGCGCATCCCGTCCTTCCCCAAAAGGCGCCTCACTGAGGTAACTGACAGCCTCCACTTATAGCCCAGGCTCCCCCCCTCATCCTAACCAATGTGAGATATCACATTCACCCCCCCTTGGGGCTCCAGTGTCCCCGCTGGACACCATCGGCCGGAGGTCGAGAGTCGGCTCTGATACCATTTTGTAACGCCTCAGGCCTAACAGTAAGGTATTGTCCGCTTTGGGCCTCGGCCCGTACGGTTTTGCCCCTTTGGGTTCACGTGCATCCCGTCCTTCCCCAAAAGGCGCCTCACTGAGGTACCTAGCGGCCTCCACTTATAACCCAAGCTCTCCCCCTCGTCCTAACCGATGTGGGATATCACATTCACCCCCCCTTGGGGCTCCAGCGTCCCCGCTGGACACCATCGGCCAGAGGTCGGGAGTCGGCTCTGATACCATTTGTAACGCCTCAGGCCTAACAGTAAGGTATTGTCCGCTTTGGGCCTCCGCCCGCACGGTTTTGCCCCTCTAGGTTCACGCGCATCCCGTCCTTCTCCAAAAGGCGCCTCACTGAGGTACCTGGCAGCCTCCACTTATAGCCCAGGCTCCCCCCCTCATCCTAACCGATGTGGGATATCACATTCACCCCCCCTTAGGGCTCCAGCGTCCCCGCTGGACACCATCGGCCGGAGGTCGGGAGTCGGCTCTGATACCATTTGTAACGCCTCAGGCCTAACAGTAAGGTATTGTCCGCTTTGGGCCTCGGCCCGCACGGTTTTGCCCCTCTGGGTTCACGCGCATCCCGTCCTTCCCCAAAAGGTGCCTCACTGAGGTACGTGGCAGCCTCCACTTATAGCTCAGGCTCCCCCCCTCATCCTAACCGATGTGGGATATCACATTCACCCCCCCTTGGGGCTCCAGCGTCCCCGCTGGACACCATCGGCCGGAGGTCGGGAGTCGGCTCTGATACCATTTGTAACGCCCCAGGCCTAACAGTAAGGTATTGTCCGCTTTGGGCCTCGGGCCGCACGGTTTTGCCCCTTTGGGTTCACGTGCATCCCGTCCTTCCCCAAAAGGCGCCTCACTGAGGTACCTGGCAGCCTCCACTTATAACCCAGGCTCCCCCCCTCATCCTAACCGATGTGGGATATCACATTCACCCCCTCTTGGGGCTCCATAGTCCCCGCTGGATACAATTGGCAGGAGGTCGGGAGTCGGCTCTGATACCATTTGTAATGCCCGCTTTGGGCCTCGGCCCGCACGTGAACCCAGAGGAGCAAAACCGTGCAGGCCGAGGCCCAAAGCGGACAATACCTTACTGTTAGGCCTGGGGCGTTACATTAATCTTTCAAAATCTTTGAGGTAATCTTCCAACCTCCCCTTTTGACAGATTTTTGTTAAGTTCCTCTTCAACAGACACCTGCATATCATCTCCAAAACGAAGACGCAGGCCTTTGCAAAACTGTCGCCATGAAGAAATTCGGTGCTGTCGACGGGCCCAATAAAACCCGTGGACGACATCTCCTTTTAAATGATAGGATGCAATTTCAACCATCTCTCCGGTAGGTGTATTAGTTAGATCAAAATAGATCTGCGCACGCATGATCCAAATTGTTAGATCACCCAAAGAAAACATCAGAAATTCCAGATGCCCTTGCTAGAAAGACGATGATCTATCAGAAAACATTTTTTCTTCGTCTTTCTCCTGTGCCTTTCTTGACTTTTACTGCTCCAAGATGAAGACGAATTCTTTGTTACAATCAAGACCAGAGCTTACCTCATAACTCGATTTCGAAAAATACTCTGTCGGATGATGACGTCGTGATCGATGCGTCACTCTTTCAATGAAAGACAATTCATCCTCAGAAAGTTCAGCACTGTTGGATTCCCGATTCATCTTCTCTTTTTCAGACTTTGTAATCAGAAGCAACCGCACGTCCGATTGTAATGCCTTCAGTTGCTACGATACAATCCCAATATCCTGCTCCAATTTAGCAACATGACAATCCTGATCAACCACTTGCAGCTGCAAGGCATGTTTATTGCTGACTGTCAAGGAGAGCTGAAGGCGGAAGTAGAAGTAGCTCGGCCACCTCAGACAACAATCAATGATACTATTGAATTGGCCAAGGTGTTGGATCTCAAGGAGTTGCAACTATGCCATTAGCAGTAAGGTTTGTTAGCTGGTGTAGAAGCTACGACTCGAGGCTGCTCAGAGCCTAAATCAGCACCGATCTCTCGTTTGACATGAGATCATGTGCGGGAACGAAAAGAGAAGGGTCTCTATTTTTTGTGTGATGTTAAATTCACGCGAAGCCAATAATGTAAGTGGAGCAACTCTTTATTTTACATCAAGGAGAGGATAACTAGGGGAATGGTGAGGTAACATCTTTTGAAGCCGGCTTCACAATGGCCTCCGTAAAGCCAGCCCAAAAACCTATTTTTTAAAAACTTTTTTTTGATTTTTTTTCATGGGTAAGTAAATCTAGGTGTGTTAAATCTATAAACCAAGTTTTACCATTTTTGGATGTTTTTAAGTATTTATTTTGGATTTTTAAATACAGTGGCATTTCCGTAATTTTCTGCTCCCGAACCCATTTGCCATCCTGGTCCCGTAACACCTCAATGGTATTAGCTCTACGTCTGTTGGAGGCAGCCCGATGAAAAAATCCAGTATTCCTGTCACCCTCCCGAAGCCAGTGGGTCTTGGCCCTCATCCTCCATAACTGCTCTTCGTCCTCCAATAAGAGATTAATCTGGAATTTGAGTTTTTGCATGGCTGCGTCCCTACGGTCGCTTGGATCCTCGCGTGAAAGGGCTTCGACCATTCTATGGTTCTGCTCAATCCTCCTCCTGATATTTCCCCGTCTCCTTCGATTCCATATGGATAGTTCCGATGCAGTCCGTTCCGATTTCCAGCATAGTTCTTCATGAACATTCATCTCCATCCTAGGCTGAGGCTCCCAAACTTTGTTGACAATCCTTGTGGCTTCTTCGTCCCTATTCCAGAATAATTCATAGCGAAATTCTCTTGGCGGTTTCCTTCTGTCGTGATTGGGCTCAAAAACGAGCATTAACGGGCAATGATCGGACGTTGGAGCCTGTAAGTTGATAATTTTTGCATGAGGGAACAAGTTGAGCCAGGACAGGGTGGACATTCCTCTATCCAATCTTGCTTCGACTCTGTCTTGTCCTCTTCTGTTGTTTCTCCACGTCATTGGAGCACCATTAAAGCCCAAATCAATTAGATTGCAACAATCGAAGGCATCACGAAATCGGTCCAGTTGGGCCTGAGGCCGAGGTCTTACGCTGTTGTATTCACTGTGGTCCAATACCTCATTGAAGTCCCCAATCACAAGCCACGGGTCGGTGCATTCAGAGCATAGTTGTGTGAGCATGTACCAGCTATGATGTCTCTGATGAGCTTCTGGGTGTCCGTAAAACCCGGTAAACTGCCAACCGCCAAAATTTGCATCAATGTGGTTGTTTGAGAAGCTTCTGATACTAACCGCCTTGTTATTGTTCCATAATAGTGTCAAACCTCCCCTCCTACCCTGAGGATCCACGGTAAAACACCCATCAAAATTGAGTCTTCTTAAGGCCAAGTGGAATTTCTCGTCATGCAGTTTGGCTTATCGAATGCGCGGCAACATTCCAAACCCGGGGAAGGTGCTGATGAAAAGGTTTTTATTTTTGTATAAAATGCAAATGGGGGCAATATAATCATTTTGCACATGTTAGTATGATTAAAGGTGAAATGTGAGCATGGGTAGATGGGATGACTTGTAATAAATTGTGGCTCATGTTTTTTTTATAGTAAACCATATGCTTTTAATAAAATGGTAGTAATCGTGAACGATCCGATACGTCCAATGTATAATATAATCATCATAAATGATAATAGATAATTTATGTTCAAATTTGGAACAATAAAGTAGACTTATCAAAAAATATAACTGAACGAACAAAGTAATTTCACTTCTTTTATTGATTTTAAAATTTTTATGGATTTTACAAATTTTATGAATTTTACAGTTTATATGCAATTCATGAAGATGGTGAGTTGTATGGGTTATATATCTCCGTTTTTTCCTATTAAATGTATTTTACAAGTTATTTAAGTATAGCAAAGAACACGCACACATAATTGACAGATTTTAGATGTTTTACAAATTCTACAAAATATATCATTTTCTTATGCAGTCGTCGTATAATGATATATACAAGTTATATAGTTTTGACAGCTTCAATAAGATGAATAATATTTTACTTTTAGAAATTATTTGGGAAATACAAATTTTACAAGAATGCTAGAAAATCATGAACTCATATCTACATGTTTTATGATTTTTACAAATTATTCAAATTCTGATAAATTAATCTAATGGATTTTACAAATTATTCATATAATCTATATTAAACATATGAGCTATCAAATAATACCGAAGTTTTTAAAATTTTAAATAACACATTTTAGAATTCTATTAAATTTTGATCAAATCATTTTGTTGATCATATTAATTTGATTTCTATTTTTATTTATTAAATAGGTACAAAATAAACATTCTACGCTATGTTTTTTGCAATAAATACATATAATAAATCTATCAATTTAGAAAAATAAGTTAATGTGCACTTTTTTCTAGAAATATAGTGAATGGCCCAAATTTTAAGTATTGAACGCCATTAATGTGATGCATTTACACTTATTTTTCTCAGCCCATGCTGTAGCTTCGAAAACATTTTAACTCCCAAGAAATTATCATAATATGTGAAAAAAATTAATTGACAAGTAATTTTCATTACTCATCTCACTAGTAATTTTCTTTGTTAGTTTCGAAACTAGTATGTAGCGAATCATTATTTGTATGAATTGTATTTAATAAACACATATAACGAGCGCATCAATTAAGAAGAATGAAGTGGTTGTACCTTTTTTGAAACATGGTATGTGGTCAAAATTTTAAGTATTGAATACCATTGATGAAGTGCATTTTGCGCTTCTGCTCATCCTGTACCGGAGACCCAAAAATAATTTTAGTTTTTTTAAACATGGTTGGTGGTCAAAATTTTAAGCATTGAACATTGTTGATGAAATGTATTTAATGTAGAATCCAAATAATGTTAACTCCCAAGAATTGTCACAGTATCCAAACAAGAGTTAATTAACAAGTAATTTTAATTATCCATCCCACCAGTAATTGTCTTTGTTGATTTCAAGATTATTAATAAATTGTATGTATTCATCTCCTCATATCTTCACTTCAAAGTAAATATATCCTAGATGAAAATAGTGTAATGACCACATGAGAATATTATTTGATATATAATTTGAAGTATTCAACCAAAAATAATTTTTTATTAATAGGGGCAATATCAAATGTTTTCAGCATCAAATAGATAAATATAACAACAATTTCTATTTTGCAGACTGTATGATTGATACATAAGCAATTTAAACAAAGAAAAATATAAATATATTCATGCAAGAACATTATAATGCTAACAGTTTAGACTAGGTAGCAAAATTAAATTTATTTTGTAACATATATAGGATTGAAATTGCTAAGAACCAAATAAAATACTTGCACAAATTTTTATTCAGCTCCTAATAAAATTTACTCAAAAATGCAAACTACTTACTACAAAATAGATCAAACCTGCAAGATAGATTATTTAATCAATTAGTGAAAAAGACTAAATCTAAATGAGTCCAAAATTTTTTAAAAAATTATATAAACACATCTACATGAGCCAAAACATGAGTATAGAAATAAAAGAAAGCTACTCAATATATTTTATCAATAAAATTATAAATTAAAAATAAAAGAAAATTTATTGTAATGTCCGGTAAGAATATTATTTCATGGATAGTTTTAATTATTTATATTCGAAATATTTTCATTTTTTAACATGGTGAGCCCTAAATTATTAATTACTGAATAAATTAGTCTTAGATTCGTTTTGTACAATTTTATATGAACAAAAAAATATTATATTATTAATAATATCATTTGTACGAAAGCTCTATCAATAAAATTGAAAAATAAAGTTTCTGCTTAAACTTTTCATTAAATTTTCAAAAAATATTTATGTATATAATTTTCAACTAGTGTATTGAGTGTAATTTTCAAAAACTCTCATTTCATTTTGTCTCAAAGAGCAAATAACACATTTATTTTAAAATTCTAAAATTGCCTAAATTGTCATGTTGTTGTGCCATTTTACATTTTATCGTGTCATCATACCGTCGTGTCTTGTTACTTAGTTATGAATTTGTACATCATTAATGGAAAATCTCAAATTTTCTCCTTTGTAGGGCTTCCACGTCACAAGCCATTCCACTGCCATTTGGGTAATGCTTCCACGTCAAAAGACATTCTACTATGATTCTTCTTTTCCATATCTAGGCATGATAAAGCTGCTATTTATACATGCACAAACAACTAACACAAGGATGACCGCCCCACCATGAATTGGAATTACTTACCAGGATAGAACGTCTTTTTAGATTGAAATGTAACGAAAAATTAACCGGACAAAAAACCAATTATTTCATAATCAGGCTATAGGGCCGCATAGATTTTTAGAAGTTAATGAATAATAATGGAATAGAATGTCCACTTATTCCGATCAATACAAAAGTGGTACTGTAGATTTCTTGTGTTGTTAACAAGATGAAGAGCATTCCATGCCCAACTAAATGCATCTGCTACATTGCGAATTCAATTATAAAGGATGTCAATGCATCTGCTACATTGCGAATTTGAGAATAACAAGGATACACAGCTTTTTTTGGTTGATGAATGAATGCAACAAAGAAAAATAAGGCTTTCCCTCGCTTGTATCACATTCAACGGTTGCTGCACATTCAGCTTAACGATCATCTCCGCCTAACATTTTTTTAAGCATATGAATGAATCCCATCAAGAACTTGAAAAAGATGTGCATAGAGTTCCACATTCATTTGCAAGGCAAATAAACGGTGTGCAACAATTAACATAGCACTCCCCAAAAAATTTAAAATTTAAAATCTCTGGCACCAACACGTGTACAACAAATGACATCAGTCGGTAACAGATATCTTTGCTTTCAGTTGCCCATTCTAATGCTTCATGCTTGTTTTCATTACTGCATTATAACTCTCCTGTAGAAAGTGTACAAAGAACTTCTCAATATCATGTGGATTAATGTTCATAAAAATCAACTGATTAAAATGAAACGTTAGCAACAACAAAACCGCATCAGAAACGATAGATTAAAAACGATAGCAAAGATACAACAATATTTGAACAACAAAATAAAACTATTCCATCTTAATGATGATAGATTCTAATTGTATGAATCCTTACGGCACTCCACCTTTTATGGATCCATCAACTGTTCTCCTTTCGAATCAAGGACTCTAGCTTTCCTCTTGACGACTAATACAAAGCTTAGTTGGACAATCCATGGTAGACATGGAAGAGAAGGCGCCATTCAAATGCAATACGGATGTCGTCCCCCCTGAGTGGCACACAGCTATAAAATAGATAAAATAGACCAAAATTGGGCTATAGACACAACAAATGTCAAATTAAGCAGAGAAAAGAAAAGTGACAAGTTGTAAACAAAACCATCAAATTTTCTGATAAAAAACTATAAAATGAGTAGAGCACTTCTTCTAACATCTAGGGGCATGTTAATAGCCAAAAATTGTCCTATAAAGTTTGCATGAGAACATACCATCTAATAGCTAATGTTAGCCTTGTATCATTGAGCAACTCCATTAGGCTTTCTTAAAACCCATCATTTGAATGGTCACATCATTTGTTGAGAGTTCCTAATGATGTGGCTACCGTCTTTATTTGGAAAAATCTGCCATATGGACAAAGACTAGAACTATTAAGTGAGAGATTTTGAATAACCAGACCCAGCCTGCTTGAATGACAAACCTACTCGAAAGTCGAAGACAAAGTTACATTGTAATTGCAGATTCACATGTTTCTTGCCATCCAATGCCCATTTTGAGGAATAATATGATTTAATATCAAGTAAGCATTAAAACAGGTTAGGTATACTTAATGAAAGTTGTGTGAAGTGTTAAATTGAACAAATTCAATGATTTGCAAAATTCACCTTTCATAGCCATGAAAGTGCACTTTCAAGTTAAAATTTTTGTTGATTCGATTCCTGAACCTGAATACCTAAATGAAGTCCAAATAAAGTAGAAATTGGCACAAAGTAAGGTGCATGTATATACTTTAAGATGGAGAAGATAGTTTGTCAAAATAGAAATAGTATACCATTTAAAAATGCATCTAAACAGGGCTGCTTGGTAAAAGACATAGCAGAAAATTCAGCTGGGCATTTGAACAATTTAATGAACTCAAAGAATTATGAAACTTAGCGTAATTAAAGTACCATATATAGTTAAGAGCTGCTTCAGGTTTCAAAGCAATGTAAGTTGAAAAAAGATTTTCAAACAAGCATGTCAAGATAGATCTCAAATCTATGTCAAATCTACTGAACTTTGAACTTTTGAACCATTTTTATATATTTTTTTCAGAGTTTATGAATTAGAATATACTCAATTATGTATATAGGATGATTTCCTAAAGTTTTAAGTAATTTAGAACTTGTTTATGAAAATTCGATGTTCAAGTAACTAAAAATTACATTTATAGAAGGTAAATGGAATTTTTGATAAAATCACTATGGAATGATACAAAAATGAGGAGAGCATATGTAATTATGCATATATAGATTTTTAAGATGACTTTTTAGAAGTTCTAATTGATGCATTGCAATTCGAATAGAAACTCAAAAAGTTAGGAGTTATAGGACTGAAGGGACTATAAGTTATTCTAACTCCAACTTGCAATATGAAAATAGTAAAGTACATGGCATGAAAATAGCAACTTCAGTACCTATCATCAATATCAAAAAGCCGGTCAACCCTTGTTGTGCACATTATCTTCATCATCTCTTACAACCGCTTATTGCAACCAACACCATCAATAAATAGAACATCTTTCTTGTCACGATGGGCCATTGCTCGTCCTGTGAGTAATTTCAAATAGTATTGCAAACATTCTCCTACACCATAAGCATGAACAAGATTCAAAAAGAAAAAGAAATAAAAATCCTATAACGGCAATTAGCTCATAACAGATAAAGGTACGAGTATTTTGTATTAAAAATTCTTTGATGCAACTTTTCATCTAGAGGTCCTCCAAGAGAAAACAAATAACCCATTCTTATAAAATTAAAAAGACAAGAACATGATTTAAATGTTTGTCTAGAGCATTTATAAGTATAAAATTAAAGATTCAACAACATGCTTTCAAATAAATTTTGCAACCATCTTTCATCCCCGATTAAGAAATTATCATAGTTAAGTAAAAAGTTTCACGAATTGTTATCGTGATGCCTACAAAAATATCAAACATAGTCGATCTGTTCAGAGTTCTTTTCATTTCAACTTGTCGGTTACACTCCATAGGCATCCTGATAGTCCAATTATTCAAGGTAGCTACAATAGCTAATTAGATGAAAGTCATATTTGTGGTCAAGAACATCAAACAAGAATCGAATATTTCTAGAAAAAATTTAAAAATATAAACAGAATAATCACTGGTTAAAAGCTAATGATACTCTCCCCCGCTTAGCTGTGTCAAATAAACTAAAAAAATTTCAGCAGAAATGTGTGTATGGTTTAGTTCAATCATCTTCGACCTGTACTTATTTCAATCTTTGTCATCCAGAATTTTACCAAACAAGAAGGTTGTTAAGCAGTAGGGAAAAAAAGTTTTCTTAATTTCCAAACTATGAGAACTGCCTTTAATGTTGTTTAGAAGAACCATTTGACATTTCTCCATTAGTCGAAACTAAGTACGACTACCAATTACATTTTGAAATTTGAGGTGGTTTTGAAATTCCTGGAGGCATTTACAAAGTTGCATCTTCTTGTACTAGGCCCCTAGTTGTTGAGGGTATGGCTCTGTCAAGGTGAGTCTCTAATGGAAAAAGGAATATAAATAAACAACTTAATTTCATCTGATTATTTCTAGCAGATGAAAGAATATTGGATATCAAGAAGAAACACTAACAAAAGAAAATACTGAACCATTCGAGGAACATGTGGAGGATTGGTTATCACATGAAGCACCTATTAACTAGAACTGGCATGTCAAGAAGGAAATATATATGCCCCACCATTTCATGACGTCACAATTTCCTAATTCTTTGAAGCCAAAGTGCGGCCAACCAACAACTTCAACAGAAGCTTAATTTCATGTTCATAAAGCATCATCTAATATGCAAATCTAGATAGCAAACATCACAGTTCCTCAACATCATTGAATGGACAAGCATTCCATTAAAACTAAATCCCTTAAAAAGCAATAGCGTATCAAATTGCATTTTCATGTAAACTCTTATTTCTGAATCCATCCAATAAAAAGATTCCAATGCAAGTAAATTGCTATTCATTCTATAGATGAAAACCAGGCAGTACCATCCCTTTAAAATTGGTTCAATCAGACCCGTACCCTAGCTATTCTAGTTCCATAAAACCATGCTTGGGATTATTTTTCTATAGGAAATATATTGCAATATGAAAAATCAGTTGGGCTCGTTGTATCACTTACAAGTGAGTTTAAAGGGGGAAATATGCAATCTTTATCAATCGCAACTGTTTAAAAGGGGAACGAAAGAAATCAAAAAAATGTAACTTTTTTCAGCTCACCTTCATCGACAGTGAGATCTAGCACCTCTTCATGGGCTCTCCTCTTCTCTGGTGATAGTACGATAGCGACCGGCGTTTATACCTCTTGGCTTCTCCTCTTCCCGGCTTTTCCTCCTTTGCTCCTCTCAGTCACTCCCATCTAAACAAGCAGCTTCTAGAGGAAGCTAAGGGGCTCCCATGAATTCATACACGCGAGTATACATGCGACTGTGCTTTTTATCTTTCCAATTTTGCCCCAACGAATCTGAACCCCTCATTGTAAATAGATAGCAGATGTAGCATTTGCACTTTACCGGACCCAACAAACCCTCATGAATAGGTTCCTCATGAAGGAGGGAACAACTCCATATCCTTCGTATTACAAGAGAGACCCACCCGAAAAATAGAACCTACACTTAGGTGTATTTACGTAAAATGCCACTGATTTTCAAAAATAAAAAATAAATATCTAAAATACTTCAAAAATGGTAAAAATTTATAGATATATTAAATACATATAAATTAACAATATTGTAAAAAAATTTCAAAAAATGGGTGTATGCGCCCGGGAGCATTGATCGTTGTATGCTCCCGGGAGCATATGACCAGTGTCCCTAAGAGAGTGGATGAAAAAAAAATGTTTTTATTTTTGATAAAATTGCAAATGGGGGCAATATGGTACTTTCTTCATGTGAGTATGATTGAAGGTAAACCGTGAGTATGATTGAAGGTAAACCGTGAGTATGGGTAGGTGAGACACCGTATAATAACTTGTGGTGCATTTTCTTTTATAAGCAGCCATCTATTTTTAATAAACTCATATTAATCATGAATGATCTGAGACGTCTAATATGTGTAACATAATTCTCATAAATGATAATACAAAATTTACAATTGGGTCTATTGTTATTATGAATGATTACTATTATTTCCAAGCTAATCATGGACAATTCATGCTTAACCTTCTTGGTGCTAGACGATATGAAATTCTGGGTGGCTTTGGTAACACTGTAATAAGGAAAAAAAATTCTTACTCTATTCACCCATTTTGATGTGATTTAATATGCTAATTATTTAACATATTTTTCAATTATTTTACATATTTTCAATTTCTATTTTATATGTCATACAATAACTAGGATTGCAACTTTGATAGTGTACTTCTTAGTATCTAAATAAATGACATGCTTTTTGATAGAATAGATTTTCCTTTAAAAAATTACTAATAAGGTAAAGTAGGATATTTTTCAAATTAGGATAAGATGGATTCTGTATAATGGTTACTTAGAACCAACCTAATTGAGTATATCATTCATATGTACCACTTATTTTTTCTTCCTTCACTAGGATTTGGTTTTTTTTTACCTTTCATATTCTATTCTCAATATCTAATATTTTATTTATATAAAAAATAATTTCGTTACTTTAACATTAAATGTTTGTACTAAAAGAATCAATTTAGACTTGGAGTTAAACCACCTAGACTTTCACATATATAAGGTAAGATCAATTAGAAATCGGACAAATATTGTAATATATGGTTCCAAAAAAAATAGTGTATCCAACTTGGCATCTGTAACATCCCACATCGGTTAGGATGAAGGAATGAGCCTGGGCTATAAGTGGAAGCCTCCGGTAACTCTGTCAAGGCGCCTTTTAGGGTACATTCAAGATACTCAAAAGGATAAAATCATGCGGATTAAGGCCCAAAGCGGACAATACCTACGACAGTTGGGCTGGGGCGTTACAAATGGTATTAGAGCAGACTCCCGAGATCCTATTGGTGTGTCCAGCGGGAACTCATCCAGCGAGGACACTAGAGCCCTAAGGGGTTAGATGTAACATCCCACATCGGTTAGGATGAAGAAGGGAGTCTGGGCTATAAGTGGAGACCGCTGGTAACTCTATCGAGGCACCTTTTGGGGTACATTCAGGGTACTCAAAAAGACAAAACCGTGCAGGTTAAGGCCCAAAGCGGATAATACCTATGACAGTTGGGCCGGGGAGTTACAATTAATTAATTTCAATAAAATGGTTCAATTCAAATAATTAATTGATTTAAAATATTTAATTAATGAATGACCACGATTTAATGATCTTAAATACACATCATCAATTTAAATCATAAAGTTCAATTTTTATGATTTATGATATGTAAATATATATGGAGATATAAAAAATACCATCATTAGAAGAAATGATGGAAAGAGTATATTATTTATGAGGAATTAAGTAATTTTGGTTAATTGACTATATCAAATGATTTAACTAAATTAAACTATTTAGATATGCATTTGGCCATAATTTAAATGGCATGAAAAAGCATATTGAAATGTTTTAAAATATCACGTTGAAGTTTTGCATTTACATTGTCCAATACATATTGGATAGATATTATTGTACGGCAAAAAAGAAAATAGTGAGGGACGATGTAAATATATGATGCATGTGCAGTGCACTAAAAAAATCAAAAGGGGCTTTGGCCCCTTTCAATCGTACGAACAGAGAGAAAAAAACGAGGGGAGATGAAAGGAAAGAAGAAAGAAGAGGAAGAAGAAGAGAGCAGGAAGGAGGGGGGAAGAAGGGTTGCCAATCATCCCCGCTCATGTCGTCGTTGTCGCCAGCTACCACCGTTGTCACTAGTAGCTGCTGTCGTCCATCCCATCGCTGGTGACTCTTGGTAAGAGAGAAAGAGATGAATTTTTTGAAATAATGTATACAAGCATGCAAAAATCATGAGAATTTTGTCAAATATGGGCAGATCTATAAGAACAGAGAGAAAAATTATAGAAAATGGGATTAGAAATTCGAATTCGTGGCTATGGGGAGTTAGGGTTTTGATTTTCTATCCCAAATCATAATAGAAATCATGGAGCTTTTAATAAATTTTTGCAAAATATGATGATAAAAGTTCAAAGTTTGTAAATAGAAGTCCAAAATTGACCTAGTGAATGAATCCAAATTTTCAAAAGTTGAAAAGTTTTAATTTTTCTACCCCGAATTGTTATATGGTGTATTTAAATGATGTTAGGATGTATTAGTTGAAAAATTACATATATAATCTTAAGTAAGAAAGAAAATTATAAATTTCTATCTTGTCAAAAATGCATGGAAGGTCTAAAAATGTGGCTAAGGAATAAGGCTCTTGCACCAACTTGTGTTAAATAAATTATAAATAATTGTAGAATAAATTTCATGTTAAATCTCTGCCTAAAATAGAGAAATTCCAATGAAAGTCACATTGTAAGTTTGTAAAATGAATTTCAATATGAGGTTTTCATGTAAAACGTGTAAAAAAGGTTGAAGCATGATTTGTAAATCGTTAGATAATGGAAATTAAATTTATTTTGATGGCCATGAACAAGGTAATTGGGTAAATTGCCTATATGCATGTGGTTTGACATAGAAATGCTAGATTAATTATTTCAAGATATGTAAAAATAATATGGAATGGAAATCTTAAGTTTTAGTGAAACAAACTAAGTTATAGGAAGGTTGATGATGGATTTTCTTGAATAGGGAGGAAAACAATTGTAATTAATGATTTCTAATGATTTAGTATGAATGCTAAAATATGTGTAGGAGGATAAAATGTTAATTTCATGAAAAGGATGAATGGAAGTTGGAAGAATCCAACTGTGCTTCCAAGTACGAGGATGAATGTGTTTTTATGAATTTTTCAACACTTAATTATTAAAATTACTATTATAAAATGATTAATTTAGTTTAAAATGTTAACACACGTGGGCATATCAATTATGGGTGTTAAGAATTAATTAGAAAGTATAGAATAGATGAATCAATGGGCCATGAAAACATGTTTACTCGATTAACTCATGGATTCTAAGTGGAAAGAAAATAGATTTGAAATAAAATAATTAGTTTTATGAATCTAACTGAATAAATGGTAGTTGTGAAGTTTAAAAAGAAATATTACATAATCTCTTGTGGTACTCAGTTATTTTAAAATGTAAACTATAAATACAAGTGTTAGTAAAACTATTTATGAAGAGAGTGAATCTATTTAATATTAAATAGATAAAAAAAAGATGGAAAATTAGTTAGGGCAGTTGTGGATAGTGGTTGTGTGACTTATGAATTATGAAAATTTCAACCCAAATGATAAATGAGGCTAATTATATGAGTGATAAAATGGAACACATCTTAAATGAATTTTAGTTGTCCGAGATGGGTTTACAAGTTAAACAGATAAATAAGAAGTATTTTTCACTTCTCCATTAAGATGAGTTAAGATTTAAAATAGATAAACTTATTTTGACAGATATTTTATAAAGTATGTTTTGTATGAGTAAAATGATCTATATAAGACTCATTAAGTGTGATTCTAGAATTATGATAAAAATGCCTAATTGAAATTTACTGATTTGAATCAATATAATAGACTTATAAATGATAAGTCTTAGCTAAAAGTAGTGTTTAATGTATACATTCACTTTCTATGACATGTTTAGTATTAGAGGTGCCAAGTGATTTAGTTGGTGGTTTAGCATTTATTTAAAGTAAATATTGAAAATTTTATAGGAAACAAAGGAATAAAAGCAAGGGGAGTGTAGATAGCCCTTGTATGAAGTTGAATGGTTAATCAAAAACCTATTTTAGAATATTTTAAATGAGCGATCTAAGTTGAAATGAATTGAATGTATGAAATGATTAGTCTTAAGGTGTGGAAATGTATTAGTAAATTTGTTTAGATTATGAATAATCCTGACAGGAGCTAAACATGATTTGTATGTGATAAATAAAGTTCAAATGAAACATAGGTGTTGATATGATTGATAAGGATGACTTGAATAAAAAGGACTTCTCTAGACACATACATGTTTTAATGAAATTAATTAATAACAATAAGTAAGATAATAGAAAGTGGATAGAAATAATGTGGAATAGAAAGTTTGAGGGTGAATATTTCTATTGTATGAATATTAGCTATTCTAATAATATTAAGAAGCTATTCTAAAAAAGGTTAAGGATGAATCGTACAATAATGAGTTAAGATGTAATGAGATTTTATATAACTAATGTATGATTTTGCAAACTTTATTGCAAAGGTTATCATAATTATGAAAGGCCTTGAAAAAAAGTTGATTATGATTGATAGGTGAATTATATTGTCAATTCTAAGTTTCAAGTATAGGTACGATAATTAAATGTAATATACATAAAATGTATAAGCCACATTAAGAGATTTCATTTATAGAATGACTAAAATACTAATATAGCCTATAGTATATGAATTTTTAGAATTGTGTATTTTTAAAAAAAAAAAAAACTTTTGCACACATTAGGGTTATGAAACGATCTAAAACCTAATTTTATAGTGAATCTGAAATGAAGTTCGTATTTGGAAGACTATGAGTGAGAAATGATGTTTGTACAAGTGTAGGATGAATTATATTTAAATGAAATTTTCAAGAAAAGAAATGCATGAATTTCTTATTAAAGGTCAACAAAAAGGGGGCAAATAGGAAAATAAGTATACATGTAGATTAGCATACATGATGATGAGAATAATATGCTTAAATATTATTTTTTATTTGTTATGCTAGAGAGGGGTAAAGAAATGATGATGAAAAGCTAAAGGAAAAAGGTAAGGAAGCCTTTCAAGGTTTTGTTTCAAAAGAATTTTATGGTAAGAAAATTTTATTTTTGTTTTTTCATTTTTTATGAAAGGATACTTGCTAATGAATAATTTTGTTATGTTTTTATTTTATTACGAAATAAAATGTAAAATGAGTTGTTTTATTTAAATTGACATGAGTAGTAAATGTGTTTAGGGATGACCATTACCATATGCATATATTTTAAAGAAAAATGTGTGTTTTAAAATATTTTTATAACTTGATTTTTGTGGTCAAACATTGTCATCATGTTGAGTTGTCAAAACTCAATTCATGTCATGAAATGCATACGATGCATGTGTAAATGGAAGTCACGCATTGAAAAAAATGAACTAAGAAGGCTTGTCAAGGTTGTAAGAGGACAAGCTGTTCGCCCTTGATGTAGCCAAGTCGAGACACCCGATGTTGTTCAATAGAAAGGTTTCTATGGGTAGATAATCACTTGGTATGTGTCACCATCGAATGAAAATAATGTCATCGAATGATATATGTACACTCAACTGGTTAATAATGTCATCGAATGATATATGTACACTCAACTGGTTATCACACAGGGATAATGGGAACTGAAGTAGATGTGAATGAATCTGGTAGAAAATGTTAGATTATGTAATATTTATTTGGTTTTCTCTCGCCTAAACATCCTAAATATAGATGGTATGTTGTCGAATTTTAATTAAGAAAATAAAATAAATAAAATTAAAGAAAGATGGAAGACTTATTTTTATAGTCTACTAAATAATACCCAACCAGAATATTTAGCATCAGATGTTAGTCTAAATAAAGAAGAAAATAAGAATATCAATTATTTCCCAAAAATTCAAATATTTTAAATAAGGAAGCTCTAAAAACATGAAATCAAGAAAAGCCTTAAACGTAAATAATAAACCAATTAAGGTAAGGAAATGCACGGGAGATATAGGTGTAACATAGTTAACAAATTTCTTTAATAAGATTATAAAAATAAAGTTAATACCAAGTGAACGGAGAAAAACACCTAGTCTCAATCTGTAAAAATAAGGAAGATATTCAAAATTATGCAAATTATCATAAAATAAATTAATGAGTCATACTGTGAAGTTATGGGAAAGAGTAATTGGACATAGACTAAGACAGAAAACTAATATATAGGAAAATCAGTTTGGTTTTATGACAGGAAAATCAACCACTGAAGACATTTTCTTACAGAGACAACTACTTGAGAAGTATAAGGAAAAGAAAAAGAACTTATACATGATTTTTACTGATTTGGAAAAAGCATATGAACGAATACCAAAAAAATTAATATAACAAGTGATGAAAAAGAAAGAAATTAATGACAAATATATTGATGTTATTAAAGATATATATGACAGGGTCATTACAAATGTGAGGACCACAAATGGAGATACTAATATTTTTTAGTTAAAATAGATTTACATCAAAGCTCAGCCCTAAGTCCTTACCTTTTTTACTTTAGTAATAGATAAAATTACTAGACATTTACAAGAAGAAGTACCTTGGTGCATGTTATTTGCAGATAACATTATTCTAATAGATAAAATTAGAGAATGACTAAATTTGAAATTGAATAGGTGGGTAGATGTGTTAGAATCTAATCACTTTAAAATTAGTTACACAAAAACTGAAGATATGAAATGTAATTTTAACAATAATGAGAACCTAGATAAGGAACCAATTAAAATTTTAGATCAAGTAGTAACAAAAATTAATCATTTCCGGTACTTAGAATCAATAGTTCAAGAAAATGGAAAAATTGAGAAAGCTATAACACACAAAATTCAAGCAGAATGGAAGAAATGGTGGAGTGCATCGAGAATTTTGTGTGATCATCGAGTTCCAATTAAATTAAAAAAAATTTATAAGATTACGACTAAACCAGCTATGTTTTACGGGGCAAAATGCTGGACAGTTAAAGAACAACATACACATAAAATGAATGTAGCGGAAATGAGAATGTTAAGATGGATGAGCAGTAAAAAAGAAAAGATAAAATTAAGAATGAAATAATTTGAAAAATCTAAAACCAAGACCAATAAGTGATAAAATGAGAAAAAATAAATTAAGATTGTTTGGTCATGTTAAATGGAAGCTTAAAATGACATCGGTTAGAAGGACAAAGTCTATCGAAGGAGAACATGGTAGGAGAATGAGAGGAAGACCCAAAAAATATAAATAAAAGTAATTAAATAAGATGTAAAAATATTATACATTACAAAAATTTTAAGCTCAAATCGCCAAAAATGGCACACATAATTCATGTAGCTGATCCCACTTAAATAGGAAATGACTTATGATGATAATGATGAAACAGAACCAATGTAGGTTCTAAGAGCGTGTTTGGATTGTGTAGAAATATTTTTTACTGAAGTCAACTCAATAGTTTGCTGATTAAGGCATTGAATGCAACCGCATGCAATTAATGGATGAGGGGACAAGAGAGGCTGTGGAGGAACTCGTTAATCAGAACTTAATGAGAATTCTTCCAAAATTATATTTGTTAATTGATTTTTAAAAATCACACCGTTCATTAAATTTAAATTGTTATTTTGACCATTAATAATAAAATTCATATAAATCAAAAGTTAAAATGATATTGAACAAGTAAAAATTATAAAGAATACATATTTATCCTGTAAAAATGAAATTACATAATTTTAATAATATTTTAACACTTCTTTACATTTATCTAGTTAAATTAAATATATAATGTTTAAATTATATAAATTATATTATATGAGTTATTTATATCAAAAATTTTACCAACCATTGAAATTATACCATTTCATTTTATTAATTAATATAATCTGATTTTTATTATTTTCATTGTTAATGGTTAAATTTATATTTTAAACCTAATGTATGGTTTGATTTCTAAAAATAACCAAAATTCATATTTTTTAAATGAGTTCCCACCATGAGTTCCAAGTTCCTACTGAAACTATTCACATGGACTACCAAAGCCACTTGTTGTGGTAAGCTACGGTGGTTTACATGTTTGTTATATATGGATCAACTTGGTTTGAAAGGGTGAAACAGCAACTTTTAGATTTTAGTACCCATGTTGATAAGTTTTACACTCCATTTAGACTTTTCGCATTTACCAAACAAGCCCTAAAAAAATAAAGAAAAACACCCATGGGTTAGGGTGTTTCACTTATATACCTACAAAGAAAGATGGAAAAGGGAAAAAGCATGAGAAGGAATATAGTCATATCAAGGTTGCAAGGATCACATATAATCTACTTTGGCAAAAATTCTTTGTAGTGAGAAGACATATAAAGCATTATCATCACAATGAAACTTCCATCAACCACAAAAGTTGTGACTGTAAGAGCTAGTGATGTCAAGTACGCGCTATCTATGCGCAAATAAAAAAAAGCTTTCTCGTTATTTTTACCCTAAGGCAACTTGTCTAGTTGGATGAAATGAAAAAAGATGGACTGAGTTTAACTTCACAGCGAGTAGTCGTCACCTTGTTGTAATTTGTAATTGCAAATGCTAGTGGATTTTATAAAAATATGCTTTCCAACATATGGTCAATTTTTTCAAACCCTGATGATATGAATATGGACCAGTTCTATATATAGGAAAAAGATTACCTCCGAAACATTCAGTATGGAAAGGAAGCCACCAAAGAGAGGGATTGTGTCAGATATGTAATCATCAAATTTTGCATTCGGCTTCAGGAAGAATCCACTCATTAAAGCAATAGTCCAAATATTAGTAACACATAAGGTTGTTGCACTGACATATCCCCAAGGAGGTGAGAAATGTCATAACAAGGTGTCATCATCATCTTATTCATATAAGTCTTGGCATCCGCATATCCAGTTGAAAAAAAAAGCACTGTTACTTTATCCATGTATACATTGGATCTTGGACGTGCATGATCAAATTGAAATGAAGTAACACAGATTTATCTTCAATGGTCACTCCTCTTCTAAAAGAGATTGAAATAGTTACAGAATATAAGAGAACTTCACTTGAATAAAATCGTGGAAACATGTAAATCAGCAACACAGGGAAATGCAAACCATTAAGAATACAAAAATGACAAATCCAATTATCAAATCAAACCACATCCACATAAGAAAAAGATAAATTATTAAATCTAAACTAGTCATTATAAAGAATAAGTTCATAAGTCATGTTGCTATCAACCTCTTCACCACCGGCCACTCGCTAACATTTGGCAATGCATTGGCAGAAAACCCTAGGGAGAAAGATGAAGAGATAGGGGCGGCAACGAGGAAGGGGAGAGAAATGGGAGGAGGGGTGGAACTGAGCTAGGCCAAAAAAGGGGGAAAACCTATGTGTGCGAGAATAGCTAATTCACTACCCCATACGAATTATTCAGAGTACCAAAATAATCCCCTTGAATCTAGACCGTCAAATGGAATTGAACGGTGGATGGTGAGCTTCCTATGAGAGAATTGTGAGAACACCTTCCCATGAATTGGGCCTCCTTTCAATAGAAGCCCATGAAAGAGCCTCAATTTCAAAGAAGAAATGAAAGGCAATTGTAATGATGACATCAGAGAAGATCTCCTTGCCCGTCGATCATGCTGACCAGAAATACAAACCAAGGTGAAAAGTAAGGGTACAACTTGGTCCAAGTAAGTCCCTCTTATCTTATTTTAGAAAATCTCTACCTTACTTTGTCTTAGGCTAAGTCGTTTGAGATCTCACCCTACCCTATTTTTTCAAAGAAAAGTCGATTCTGGTTCCAGATCCAAATCGGTTCTAAAAAATGTCATGCAATTTATTTCATTGTGATAATTTGTCATGTGCAATTAATTGTCCAAAAATGCAAAATGAATAACCTATTCAATCAAATTAAGTGTCCAAACATGAATTACTAGAAAATGAATGATCTATTATGTGCAATTAATTATCTAGACATGAATTACTGCAAAATAAATAACCTATTAAATAAAATCAATTATCCAGACATGAATCACTAAATGAATAATCTGTTTTATGTAATTAACTATTCAAACATGAATTACTACAAATTAAATTTTTTTTAAAACAAGATAAAAAAAATCAAAAAAATATTGTAAATGAGTTTTTTAAGGTAGGTAGGGGTGCAACTTAGTCCAAGTAGGACCAGGTAAGGGAGTAACCTACCCTTACACTATTTTAAAAAACCTCTGCCCTACCCTATTTTAGGCTAAGTAAGTTTTCAATCTACCCTACCCTACTTTTTTAAGTGCAAGTTTGTTCCAATTCTGGTTCCAAATTGGTTCCCAAAAATCACATATTTTCTGCTTGATTATTCCATATAACAGACATATTGCATGCAATCAATAACATATTGCAATTACATGCATATCTATCCACTAAACCTACTATATGTGCAATGCAACGTGCAACTACATCTAAAAATATAAAAATTGCAACTGCTACTTGCCATATCTGTCCACATAAGCATTTCCACCATTGTGAAAACTTCCTATGCAACCTGTAACATATGACCTATATTTTCATGCAAATATGCAATCTAACATGTAATATGCTACAACTACAACATGCTTCATGCAATGCATTGCAACTTATACAATTAACAACCTATTTGCAACCTATAATATGCAATAATTTCAAATCTCAAAATCTAAGTTTAGCTTTATTTGAATATGATAACCTATAATATCATATTACAACAGTCTGAAAATATAACAACCCAATAAAATGATAATTCAGAAAAATCTCAGTCTAAAAATTTAATAATTTCAAGTCTTCAAACCAATACAACTCAAATCAAATAACACACAAATCAAAATATGAAAGTCAAATTTAACATAAGTAAAACACAAATCATATCATAAATCAGATGATTAAAATCAAAGTTCAAACATGAAAAAATTAGAATTCGAGAACTCTTATCATCTCTCAACTTTCGTCCTTGATTTAGAATGTCTTTTCCTTGAAAGTAGAACCCATAAAATTTAGTAAGAGTCATTGACCTTTAAATACAAGTGTTATTAGAATTGGATCGGCCGGTCCAACTGATCAGACTGAGAACCGGACTTGGATCCGATTCATTTACAATCGGTTCGGTTTAACCCTTTGGAACGACTTGAACCACCCGAACTGCGGTTGAACAGTTGCCTCCGGTCGGATCCCTTCTAACTGGCTCAATGGAGATATTAAAAAAAATGACCAAATCAGCTATTCTACAGCCTCTTGCGCTCAGCCCCAATTTCTCAGTTCCTGCTTCCCTCTTCCCATCTTATTTCCTTTTGCCCCCCCCCCAAAACCCAAAGCCTAGCATTTCTGCAGTGCTGCTCTCCAAACTCCCACCACTGAAGCGAGACGATACTCTTCTATCTTCTTCATCTCCGATTTGCTGCTATACAATCTAGCAAATTGATTTTCTTCTACGCAAATCACAAGTCGGTGATATGAAGTAGAGTTGCAGAAATTGCCATTATCGTCACCGCTCAAGCCTGCTGCCCTACCTTGCCTCCTCTGAGCCAACCAACATGCCACTACATCCACCATTTACGCCATGCTCAAGCCCAAGCTCCTCTCCTCGCCGATCGCAACTGCTGCCCTACTTTGCCTCCTTAGCACTCATGCCAACATCCCCAATCGACTTCAACCAGCTTGTCAGCCCTTCTTGTCCCTTCCATTTCTCCCGAAACCTGATTCCCTTCTCCCTCTCCTATTTTCTATGGTCCATTAATGACATTTTTCTTCTTAAATGGAAGGTTGAAAGTCTAAAATAGTTTTCCTATGCCTTAATGCAATTGATATACTTATTTTTTGGATCTTTGATTGGATGAATGGCTATTTCATTGGTGGGATCTTTCAGCCTCACCTATTCATTGCCTTAAGCTGCTCTCGAAGCCTCTAGCCTCTCCATGTAGCATCTCCTTTTAGTTTTAATTTTCTAACCACAATAGTAAATTTTTGTTACCTTGTCCATCTCTGGTCAACAACATCATTTTTTAATAAAAAAGGCAATGCATAATACTAATATTTGTTGCATTGTGTAAACCTCATTTATCAATTTCATGCATTTTCTAAATTCTACTATTGTAGTATCTGATAATAAATATTCATTATAATTTATATTGTTATTCATTTGTGTATTTGAGAAAATATTATTGATCGCATGATTATCTAAGTTATAAAATTTTTATTAGGCTTTATTGTACCAAGCTAGGTAGTATTTGTTCATCATTGTTGATTGCAAGATCCAAGGCTTATTACATTTGAGGTCAGCTAATTTAGCTTATTTTTAAATTTAATATGTTATATTTGTGCTTACTACTTAGTTAATTGATTTTTAAAATTTTCTATTAATTTAATTCGCATGTTTTATTGTGATGATTGAAGTCTAATATATAGATTTAAGAATTACAAATATACAATTTTTTCAATATAAAATTAAGTAAAATTAATTACACAGTTATAACATCATAAATATGTCATGCTGACATCATTGGTTCAAACTGGTTTATTTAACCAGTCAAACCGGTTCAACCCAGACCAGTTCCTTTACCGGTTTAGTTCTGACAACATTATTAAATATAGAGATTGGAAAATGAAAAATAAAAATTAACACAACCTTATTATGAATTGTGGCAACATCAGTGGTTTTGGAATGGACACTTGTACTTTCTATAATGATAATTTATCATACAAATTATGCTTTTGAACTTATTACCTATGAAATATATTTAATATATGTAAAAAAAGAAAAAATGTAAAATATTACCTGATGCTATAAATCATATAGTTGGACTAAAAGTATTAAACACGTAACATAGGATGTGTGAGACAAAACCTTCGTAATCTCATAAAATTCTTCCAAATTTTGACAAAAAACTTATGCATTATTCCATTAAACATTGTTGGAAGTCTTTCCTTAGCAACAATTGCATTCTTTCCCCCCAATTTATCAAATGTCGCTCTATACTTCAAAGCACTAGCCAACATAAAATATGTGGAATTCTATCTAGTAGGAACATCTAAGAACAAGACACCTTTTTCTTTGATTCCTGCTTGCTAACAATCTTTTCTAATAGGTGAAGCCCTTACATGTTTAATCAAATTTCTAATACAGTTGACCGAGTCTTGAATCTCATTTATTCCATCATGCATAATTAGATTAAGAATAAGTGTTGCACACCTAATATGAAATGTGGATCCATCCCTAATGAGTAAACTCTTCTCCCTTAAACTTTCTTTCAATTTTCTAGTTGCGACATTGTTGATAGATGCATTGTCCATGATTATAGTACAAATTTCATTGAAGTTTCATTTCATTAAGCAATTAAAAATAACATTAGCAATGCATTCACGAGTGTGTGGAGGTGGGCACAAACAAAAGTTAATAACTTTCGTATTTAACTTTCATTTGTCATTTACAAAATGTGCAGTGAGGCATAAATAACCTTCATTAGCTATGAATGTCGACATATCTATTGTTAAACACGTTTTATGCACTCGGTCATGTAAAAAACTCATTAGCTCAGTTTTTTCACTTTCATACACCAAAGTGACATCTTTAGCGACTTTTGTTCTTAACACAAATTTCACAAGAGGTTGAATTTTAGTAATATATCAGCGAAAACCCTCACAATCAACCAACTTAAACGACAATTCATCAATTATTATCATTTCAGCAAAGCCCCTTTTATTTGTATTTTGATCAAATTGTCATGCAGGTAAGCTACCATCTTGGCTACTCAAAGTTCCTATAGGAGATGATAAACTCAACAATGTTTGCTTTTTGTCACCCCACCCACGATTATAATGTATGCATCTATCTAGATATTTTCTCATTGAGCTAGTGTCATTTTTACTTGAGTAAGCTAAGACCTTTTTGCAATGATTAAATGTTACTTTGTGTTTCTCCTCTATCTATCCATTCTTTTTAACTTGCTTAATTGTTTTTGTGAAGCTCTACCATACACTAGAAGAAACCTTATAATCAGCTTTGGGTTTTACAACATTTGTAGTTTTCTCATCCTTTAACGATTTCTCATTAACGCCCACTTCTCCCATTCCATCCCTCTTTACTACATTTTCAACCTCATTCTCAACCTCTAGGTCCTCTATTTTATTAATTATTTCATCCATATTATCATCCGTAGCGAAATCAACATAATTATTCACACCACTGCCATCTTCCATACCCAATATTATACAACCAATCCTAAAATAGCAACATTACAACATTAATCAAAACATATAACCATTTACATCCACAAATATATTATGCACAATCAATTTAACATTCACAAACATTTCTAATACAAATAGTAATTTTTACCTCAAGAAGTTAAAAGAAATAGGTCCCTTGGCTGGCTACAAATGTGCAATGGTCCCATCAACGCCTATAAAAAAGTGCAAAACTATCATTAATTACCATCCTAGATACTCATTAACAATAGCCGAGGCAGAGATAAGCTTTGTGGCTGATAACTTGATAAGATATGTGAAGTCGTATAGGCTATTTGAAATCCGAGTCGATGCTAGGTACCCGGACCCTAGCCTCGATTTTTGAATGGGCATTTTATGGGCGAAATCAACCCAAATTGAGTTGTAACCCTAAAGGTAGGCTAAGCGAGACATTTACTTAGCCTGAACTAACAAAATTATTCATATTATTTATATCTTCCTTTTCAATTACTTTACATTTAAATCATTTTACACCACTACCTATAAAACTAACTTATGTATTTTAACTTCTTTTAAAATTTTTGTATACTAAAAATTTTTCTTTTAAAAATTTTATCATTTCCTAAACACACTCATAGGTTAAAATGACATGATTCATTTAAAATAATTTTTATCATTGTAATAATGGATGGATGAGATTACTTAACACTGTTTATAGTAACAAAACTATACCAATAACTCCCAACTTCCATCATCGCTGATATGGTAGTTTTATATGTGCAATTGTGCATCAGGGGTCTGGTCCTATGGGCAGGAAAAAAATTAATACTTATGTAAGTACAGAAGTCTCCATGTTTGCCATTTATTTTTTAATTCTATGAAAAATTCTCCTTATATCCACAATATTACCAATATTTCTTTCATAGTCATAACTTTTCAAAAATTCCCACTCACACCCATAACATTTCACCCTTAACGGACATCAGCTGCATAGGTAAATGATGATTTTGCCCCAACAACCTTCATAAGCTAAGAATTGCATGTGCATCATCCTTTGTGTACTGCTAGAGTACCAAATCACATGTTCATCTTCCCAATGGGCATCAACCAAGGTTGTCGTTCATGGATTATGCAACAACAACAACAACGATAATTGCAATCACGTTCGAAATCACAACATGCTTCATCTGCCTTAGCTCTGACACTAATCTACATCACCATGCTACTCTCCAAGATCAGCCAAATTTACTTATTGATTAAGAGCTATGAAATCCATCAACTAAATCAAAGTTTCCCTATTGATGATCGGTCATAGAAAATTAGATTTAACCCATCTCCCAAGCTAATCGCAATCATCCTATCTACACCTCCGGCTTCATCAAACTAATCGTTGCAGGCCTATCCGTCCAAAGTAGCGAATACCACCCTATTTGGTCTATCCTGCTGTTATGTGTGGTTGCAACAACATTACACCTTTCAGAAAGCAAGAACCTAGAGCGTTGGATAGATCAAACGATTCTCATTAATCGAGCTTCAATCATCTAATAGACACAATCATGATTAGGCAACTTTTGCAACCCAGAATAGAGCTCTCCAACTCTGTTTCCTTTAATGGCTTGTATAGCAGTATCAGTGGTTGTCAATGGATTCTCGAGCATTCAAAAATTTGAAGAGCATTGTTGACTACCACCAAATCAATTGCACCAATTTATCTCTATTTCGAGATTGCATCTTTTGTTGGTACTTTGGCAATGGCCTTTCTCTATTAGAGGTGATCGAGAGCATTAAATCTAGCAATGGAGGCATTTATGGAGATGCACGTTGATAAATACGTGCAAAAAAAAACATACAACAGCTATCAATACAAGCAAGTAGTGCCCAAGAATCCAACATCCGAATCATGGATGATGGTGAGGAACTCATTGATGATCTAGAGGAAGGCAACAAAGTTGGTGGTGTTGGACTAAATAGCGCGATAGAAGAAGAAAAAGGAGGAGACGTGACATTCAAGGGATAGCCATGTGAAGTTTTCTACAATCGATTGGACGAGAGTGGAATGCAAATTTCGATGAACGGAGGTATTATAGCTAGTTTTGGGCAATTTTCAAATTAACAAAAAAAATAAGCAGGTATCTATCAAGTCCATTAGCCCTACTTGACAAAATGTGACGGGGAGGCATCGAAGGAATTAGGGGTGAAGTGTTGATTGAAATGTTATAAGTACAAAAAGAATATTAGGTAAATGTTGTATGTATGAGGGAATTTTCACTTAACTTTGAAATATTTTTAAAAATCTAAATTATTTATCATACTTATGCATATATTTAATTTATGATTTTAAAAACTACATATACCGTAAAATTTTATATACTATATTTGTGTTATGATTTTTTAAAAAATTTTACAGATAATATATTCGCTCTCAAAAATTTTACTTTTCAAGCCCACGGGGCCAGATTAAGTCCAAATCCAACAATAATTGGTTCCTATTGAAATGTGATTCTATTTTTCATTGATAATTTTTCCAAAAGGAATAGATTAAGAGAGCATTGGTTTTGAAGATTTAGTGGATTTAGGGGTGCAACTTGGGTCGGGTACCCACTGGTCGACCTGATTGGTACCCTAAATAGGGTCAGTTCGGTTCCACCATAGTTACCCGTAAGGTCAATTCGGTTCCGGTTAAAAAATATCCCAGAAATTTAAGTAGGGTCGGTTCTAGGTGTCGGGTACCCGGAACTGACCCAAATTGTATATATATTACTAACAGGCTCGGTTTGGTCGTTCAGATGCTCCTCTGTCAAGCGCTACCCTAACCTAAAATCCCTTTCCCAATTCGATTTCAAGCCTCCAACACCGTCGCCCTCCTCCAAGTCGCCAACGTCATCTCCCCATCCAGCAATCCTCCAGCCCGTCTCTCAGTGCTGCGTTCAATCATCGTCCTCGATGCCATCAGCCTGTCATCGCCGCGTCTGCTCATTGTCCTCGACGCCGCCAGCCCATCAGCGTCGCCGCATCCGCTTGTCATCTTCGATGACGCCTGATTGCACAAAAGGCATAAAGAAATCCTAACAGCCGTCCATCGTTGCCCTCGTCGCATCCAACAGCCATTTCTTGTCACACGCATCTTTGATTCCCATTCTCTCCTACCACCTCTCCGTTCTAGCATTCCTCTCTCCTCAAGGTGCTGAAGCAGATGCACTCCAACATTGGCATCTCCAAGAAGGCCATGGGCATCTTGAACAACCTAGTCCAAGGAGATTCAAACCTTTGTTTGCCTCATTCTCCCTCCTGCCCTGCACTTCTTTCCCTTCAACTCGTCTCCCTTTGACATGCTCCACCCTTTTAGCCCCAAATCCCAAGCTTACATGTTTGCAGCCCCACATCATTCTAATTAGGGGTGCAGTTTCAAATCTATTTCGAATGGGTCCTCAACTGCTACCTCTCTATTGGATTGAAATCTACTTTGGGTAAGTCCTCAAATCTGCCTTAGTTTACCCCAGTTTAAATGATTTTTTGTTTACTGTTACGCACGTGATTGTTAAAAGTTGTAAAGGATGGAATTTCTAGTATATGTTAATTGTTTGGTGTGGATTGATATTTGGACAGTTCTGTGCATTTTTTTAGCAGCATGTATTCTTGCTTATGATGATTTTTAACCATTTGAATTATTTCTTATTGAAAGATTCATGCATCCGTTAACTGTTTTATGAATTTCTTGCAAATGTTTGGAACAGATTTGGTAAATTGTTTATACTTGGTCATGATATTCAAATATCCAGACTTACAAACAGATTTTGGCAGCATGCTTGAAGAATTTTTAATGGAACCAATTTAGAATCAGAACCGAAACCGACCCGACCTTAAAAAAATAGGGTAGGGTATGCCTCGAACCGACTTGGCGTAAAATAGAGTAGGGTAAGAGCTTTTTAAAATAGGGTAGGGGTAGGGGTCGACCCCTACCCGGACCTACCTGACCCAAGTTGCACCCCTAGGTGAATTACATATTTCCATCTTATTGATGATTTACTGACGAAAATGAATGACAAATGAAAATAGAATTATTATGAATGAGTAATTTTAGCTTTTGGATTGGCTTTTATTTTCTCTCTCTACTGTCTTCTATTAATGAGGTTCTTCTTCTTCTTTGTATTTTCTTTTTATAATTCCTTTACCTTTGTGCTGTCTATTTTCTTAGAAATTTAATGGGTGAATTCCACATGTGTCCATGAATTTTTACCAAACTCCACTAATTTTTAAAAAATTCAAATATACTTATGTATTTTGTCTAAAATGTCATTCTTATTTACAACCCTATATGAAACGATGAACGTGTCCAAAACCCCATTATGATAAATTTATACATGAAAATTCTCATTCAAGTGATATATGATTTTATAACTATAAAGCACTAAAAATTCATTTGAATATAAATTTTATCTTAGACTTATAATTAGAGTTTGGACATATTTATCATTGCACAAATGTGCATAAGTATAAATAAAATTTTAAGTCAAATGCATGGCCATATTTGAAAATTTTATAATATAATTACCATAAGTAGAATTATGGGTAAAATTGATGAGTATATGATAAATTTTTTATTTATTTCATATATGTGTAGAGTTATGTGTATTTAACTTATAAACCAACTTTTACCATTTTCGGATGACTTTAAGTATTTTTTTTATTTTTAAACACGGTGGCATTTTTTAATTTTCTAAGTCAAAAATAGTAAAAAATGCTATTGTGTTTTAAAATTAAAAAATACTTAAAATCATCTAAAAATGGTAAAATTTAGTTTATAGGTTAAGTACACCTAGCTCTACATGCTTATGAAAAAAATCAAGAATAATTATTAAAAAAATAGGTCCCATGGCACGGGGCCCCTTCTCAAAATTTGCCTAAATTTAACATATAAAATTTAGCAGTTGATGTTAGAGTCATGTATTTGATCGGAAAACAAGAAAAAACAGGAGTTATGTTGATTTGGATATGGACAACTCAAGGAAACGACGAACTAAAATCAGCCCATATTCTCTTTGATCTCCAAGTACACGTCAACTCTCTCGGAAGCAACATCAGAGCTCCAAGAAACGCGCGCGCACAAACATTGTGCTTATTTAAATTGGTATGGGTTGAACCAACAACCTCATCAGCCGATCCTCCGTTTCACTGCCTGGCGCTCCAAACCCATCTCCAAACAGGTACACATAATGGCTACTGCGTGTGCAAGTGATTACAGCATCAACGAAGCACTCAGAAAAACCAGTATTATTCAGACGTGCTTCATTCAGCTTCTTCCATGTCTCGCTGATCACAACCGCTACTTCTTCACGTGCAACCCATTCGGAAATACCCTTTTCGTGCATGTAGCATTGGATGGCTTTGGGGACATCACCTCTAGCCATCTCGTCCTGCATAAATTTTCACCCAAATCAGAATGCATTGCTGCAAATATTCTTAAATATCCGTAAATACATTCACAATAAATTCCATATCATAAGCGTAAGCACTGCAATTTACTCTAAATGCTATCCGTATAGAATATCAAAGAATCATGCATGCACAGCCTATAAAGGTCTTGAAGAGGGAGGAGATTAATTCTATTCCATACCTTGGAAGTGCCTAGATCATCATTTAGCCCGAAAATCAGGCAGCAGAGGCGAATGAGTTCGGCATGGTTCTCTAAGCCGTCTAATCCCTCTTTTGTTACATTTTCTCCTTGCAAGAAATAAATGTGGACCAGCGCGAGGGTAGTGCCAATTGTAAGCCAAGAGTGCTCAAGGTATTCATTGATTGAGGGTAGTGCCAATTGTAAGCCAAGAGTGCTCAAGGTATTCATTGATTGTTGGTGTATAATTGTTGTTATACCATTCTGCTTCCACTAGATATCCTTTGCATAAATCTGCCCACTACGATGTAAAAGAAAAAAAAAAATGACTTAGACATATCAATCCGAGGGATTAACTAGTAAAAATAAATTAAAAATTGGAATGATGAATACAATATTTATTGGAAGAATCCTTGATCAACTACCGCTTTCTCGATATATGGCAGTGCATTGAATCCTAGCTCTTTCAAGGTATGATAATCTACTTCATTGGCAAAGTAGAGAGCTAGAAAACATAGCTGCATATAATTTGGAAGTTTTTCCATTGCATTAAGATCCCATCTGGAAAGAAAAAAAAAATCCAAGAAGTTGATTAGAAAGAGAAATCCTTGGATGACACATTTGTACTTGCACGTCTCCTGATCAAACTAGAAGCCCTGTTTTTTATTTTTTTGCTTCAATTGCTAGCTTACCTATCAACAGCATCTGTGAACAATTCTAGCTCATCCAGTGAACCATAAAGATCGTAAATATCATCAATTGTCGTTATAAATTGATTGACTTTTGTGACTTCACGTCTGGCATGTCCTAAGTGGGGAGCATGCACCATGCCCAAACTGAAGAGGTAACACTCTACTATCCGGTCTCTACTAAAGCTCAGCTTCCTTTGGAGCCCCAGCTCATGCCACCATCTTCAATGGGAACAACAAATATTAACGTGCAGATTTTTCTCTAAAACAAATTAAAAGGGTAAATAATTTGCTACTCAATGGAGTCTTGGTTGAAGTTTCTTCAGCCAGTACCATCAAGTAGGAAATGAGAAATATATAAACATATATGAAGAAGAACTAGGCTAGATTTTTTCCGGCTGACATACCCCAGCCATTGACCGCCCTTCCATAATCACTGAACCAATCACATGCACTATCATGTGTAAAAAGAAGGAATTAACAACCTCAAATGAATTATCAAAAAAGAGTGCTTCACATGTACGCGGTTTGAAAACGAAAAAAAATGGATATGTGTGTGTGTGTGTGTGTGTGTGTGAGTTGTTCCGGTGCAGCGGTGCAGCGTCACTGTACCAGAACAGCGGTGCAATTGCCCAAAAGAAAGGCTCCACACATATTAAAATGAAATGAAACTTTATACAATCATTTATCTATATATAAATCATACTTTAGATAGTTTAGATGTTGAAAAATCACTTTTAAGTTGTTATTTATATCAAACTATTTTATTACATTGAATTTATACCATTTTCAGATGGGGCCCATATACATATCTGATTGGGATAAAAATTGGTATGGTAATAGAATACATTATTCTAAATACAATAGGTGGAGTAGATTATGATTTGATGATCGTGTGAGGCCCATTTCAGCGATGCTGCACCTGAATATTCCTCTATATATATTTATATTTAAACGGCCAGCACTTAAAGGGGAATAGAACCATTTTTCTTTTTTGAAATAAAACGGTGGAGATTAGTGGCATTAATCTCAGCCGTTTAGCAAATGAATTAGTATAAAAGGGAGAAAATATGATGTGGGTTTTGACCATTTGAAGGAGAGAATTGAGCAGGAGACAACTGACGAAGAAGAAGAAGGGGAATTGAAGGTACGCTACATAAAATGCTTATTCGGTTAATCTCATTAAGTATATATTATATGCAACTCATTTCTCAAGTCTAATCCATTCATAATACTTCTATCATGGTTAATTAGTAACAGGAGCATTATTGGAAGTTCCAGTATTGCAATTTTACTTATTTCACTAAAGAGCAGCAAATAAAGAGTATAAAATGTTATATAATGAAATAAACATACTTTCTGGGCACAACAAGAGAATTATGACCATACAATAACAAGAGAATTATATATTTAGCTTGTCTGCAAAATTTCAACTTGATCAGACTTATGGATTTTTAGATATAGTAATTTTTATAAAGATTTGGGGTGGTGAATATGTATTTTAAGAATAAAATACAAAGAAATCATTACAGAAAATACAGATATAAAAAAATTATCTGACCCATTACAGAAATTCTTTGTGATATTTTACAATGGGTATGACGAATAAATTTTGTTAAAAGTTAGTTTAGACAGCTATTTGAAGTGATATTTAATTTTAACCCTTTATTAAATCCATTATATTAAATATGATGATAGAGATGTTATTTTGAGAAATTAGCCATCTAGATTAAAGAGTATAATTGTACAAGCTTACCCCTAAAACTTCACATGAAATAGACATTTGTGTTGAGAAATCTAAACTATTCTAGTTGGTGAATAAGAACCATTGAAAATAATCGAATAAATAAATAAACTTCTGCACTAGTGGGCTAAGCCCATCTAGATTGGCCAAGTGAACCAAAGAGCCCAAAAGCAAGTCTACTAGTCCCAAGCTCACAGAAACTAAAGCCTAAATTTTAGAAACAAAGTCTAGTCCACAGCTTGACCCATCAGCAACCGCCACCAGCGGCCAACTGCTAACGCCGGCGACTGGCCGACCAGTGATAAAAAAATTCAAAAAATACAAAAAATATTAAAATACTCATAAAATTAAATTCAATATTTAGAAGCTTGAATGAGTTTAAACTTATAATTTTTGTAAGAAATGAAATTATTTAAAGGTGTGATGCTATAAAAATAAATAGAAAAATGGAAAAAAATTATGAAAAAATTATGAAAATTTTAAAGTAAGTATTTAAAGAAGTATGAGTCCAAAATTATTTTTATATAAGAAATAAAGTTGTTTAAAAGTGGAATAATATAATAATAAATAGGAGAAAATAGAATTTTGACCGATTAAATTTATGAAAATTTTGGAAAAGTCATAAATGAAATTTTAAATAATATTTATGAAAACCAGGGTGAAATGTGAACATATTGTGATGAAAATTAGGAAAAGAGACTTGAGTTTACTACAAAAAATTGAAAAAGAGGAGTTTTAAAGTCTACTTAGAGATAAGTAAACTTTTACCAAAGCATGACTTTGAAAATATTATGTGAATGTTGTGAATTGTTATGAAACGTGATTATTTATTCAATTGAAAATTTTCTTTCAAGTTAGTTTATTCAAATGTGAGCATTATTATTTCTAAATATCTTTAATCATGTTGAGTAGTGAATTTAAGTGATGCATTAATCACAGTACATGTGCATGATGCATGATTGTATATTTGGTTTGCCGCCAAGGAATAAAGTAGTATGGTAGTTCCAAGACAGCGACCTTATGACTACCAAAGAAGATGAATTAACTCACGAATGTGCAGCATGGCAGCACGCGAGCACAAGTAAATGACAATACCAATAGTGTGAATGCATGATTGAAAATTGACATATGTGTGCACATGTATCAAGATGTTTTAATTTTTCATTAATTAGAGTTTTTTGTGCATAAAAGATAATATAGATGTTGTGTTTGTTGTTGAAAAATCAAAATGATTACAAAATAAATTTAGTAAAAGAATATTTTTACTGACTGAGCTTTCAACTCACATAGTTTTATTTTCGGTGAAAACGATACAATACTAAACTAGAGCCTCTATCAACATGAAAAAAAGGAAATCTAGAAGAGCAAAAGACCATGAAGTTTAAATTTTTATTAAAATTATTTTATAATGCTTACTTGCTTCAATTATAAACACCGAATATGTATAATAACTCCGTGATAAGCAAACTTGAGACGTAATAATTAAAATTTTTATGATTTTGCATCTTAGTATCTATTTCCATCTTGGGAGATTCTATTCTCAGCTTTGACATAGTAGACTTTATTCGTGACACCTCAAGGTGGGGCCAATCTTGAAATACATCCCAAGGGCAAAATCATTATATTAGACTTAATAAGTGCAAATCTAAAGTAAGATAAGTAATCCTAAATAATTATAAATGGTAATTCTTTAATGATATAGGAGATACAATGTCATCCAAACGTAAATACGAAGTCGGACATGCAACTAGCACTAAAGCAAAAGAAAGAAGAAACGCTTATTGGAGAATGTGAGCATTTCAGATAAACTAAGAAAAACACGTAGAGAAAGAACAAATAGAATATTCCGATAAAGAATATGAAGAAGTACTTACAACAAATTTGGAAGAAAATTCTGGAGAAAACTCACAAGAAAGTTAAGAAAATAATAAAAATGATGAACTTAAGATTCAAATCACTAATGATGATGATGATGATGAGATTGAACTCCTAGAAATGGAGCATAAAACAATAGAAATGGAACTTCGTGGTCCTAAGTTTTACGACTCTTCTAACAATGATGATGTAAATTTTGCTGATTAGCTTAAAATTTTTATTTCCTAAGAATGTTATAATGATTTGATGCTTTAGATAGTATTCTCTTTTAATTTATCATATGAATAAGAAATTATTTAGAAGTTATGCAAATATACTTAAGATTAATGGTATGACGTAGGAAAGAGATGCCGCCTAAGAAGGATAAGGGAAAGCAAGTGGTGATGGATGAACCACTATCTCGATTAGTAAGAAAAGGACTCGTAGGTTGGTGGGAAGCGTGTTGGTCAGCGAGGATTCTCCTTCGGCACACACAAATGACCAATATAATGAATCTTCAGGGGAAACAATCCTAGAAATGATGTTGCTAGGATATCAAATGCAGGATAGGCACAAAAGGCTACAAACCTCAATGCTCAAGTGATGGACACAGTACTGAGAGCATTGCAAACTATGAAATAGTTGACAGCCCAATAAGTTCCAAAAAACTCTCCAGCTAGAGGGATCACATCAAGGGATGTTAGGAAGCTGATGCCCATATAAGAGTTATGAATGATTTTTTGAACATACGACCTCTACTCTACCCGAGGAAAACCCAGATCCTAACAGTTCTGAAGAGTGGATCGAAGAATTGAAAAGATTTTTGAATTACTTCAATGCAGTGAACAATAAAAAGTCTAGTTTGTTACTCATATATTGAAGGGTGATACAGCTAAGTGGTGGAATGTAGTGAAGTTAAGTGTCCCTACTTGGCAATGAATGGATTGGGAGAATTTTCTCTTGCATTTCAATAATGCATACTATCTAGAGTCAGTTAAACAATAAAAGTTGTTAAATTTTGAGTAATTATACTAAGAAAAATCATCAGTGGCAGAATATACAGAAAAATTTATTGCCCTATCCAGATTTGCTCTATGGGTGTTGACAAACCCTCCCTTTAAAATCTGCAAATTTAGAATGGGGTTATCCCTTTTATACGACAGCAGCTAGCCAATCACCATTTCCACTAGTATTCTGATATTGTAGATTGAGCAAGAATGATGAAGATGAAAGATAATGCAATTAAAGCTTTCCATCAAGGAAAAAGGCTTGGGGACTCTATATAAGATAGTGAGACAAAGTCACATAAGAAGGGCAAAGTATAATATGATGAAAGAAAAGTGAAAAAATAACCAAGGAGAATTATAGAAAGCAATGGAGAAGTGCTAGAAATATGAAAAAATTGGTCATTCAATTCAAGAGTGCACAGGTGAGATCACATGCTATAAATGTAGACAGCTTGAGCATCGAGCAAAAGACTGCACGTAAAAAGTTAAAAGCAAACAAACTGAGAAGCGTCAAACATTACAAATGATGACACCAACACCACCATTTCGTGGCCCAAAATAACAAAGGAAGAGGACGAATACTAGTGTACATGCTATGACCAATGTAGAAGCCCAGACTGCACATGACAATGTTCTTATTAGTACATTTCTTATTCACTCTTATCCTACCAAAGTATTATTTAATTCTAGTGTTACGCATTTTTTAATTTTTTGTGCATTTACTGCAAAATATGCAATAACGCATGAAAGCATGGATATGATTGTGAATGTGGAATCCCTAGTATATCGACTAGCAAGTACAGATAGAATTTGCAAAGTTTGCTCAATCAAAATAAGAAAAATGAATTTAGAAGCAGACTTGATATTGTTGTCTGTGCATGATTTTGATATGATATTGGGAATGAACTAATTATATAGGTAAAAAACAATAATAGATTATGGTGATCGAAAAATTATTTTTAAAATGTCCAAGTCGATGGAAGTGGTTGCAGAGAAATCTCAGCAGGTGAAAATTATTTCTACCATGAGAGTAGTAAAGTCGATAAACAAAGGATGTTGGACATATTTAGCTTCAGTAGTCAATGTAAACAAAGAGAATTCATCTCTTGAAGAGATATCGATAGTGAAAGAATTTTTTGATGTTTTTCTTGTCGAGTTGTTAGAATTATCTCCTCAGAGAGCGATAGAATTTGCAATAGATATATTAACTGGGGTACTTCCAATTTCTAAACAACCGTATAGAATGTCCTAACAGAAATGACAAACTTAAAAACACATCTGCAAGAATTATTAGTTAAGAGTTTTATATAGCCAAGTGTATCACCGTGGGGAGCACTAGTTCTATTTGTGAAAAAGAAAAATGGCAGTTTGAGACTATGCATTGATTATAGAAAACTGAACAAGGCGACTATCAAAAATAAATACTCTTTACCTTGAATAGATGATTTGTTTGATCAATTACAAGGGGCGACTATCTTTTCTAAAGTTGATTTGCATTTGGGATATCATCAATTGAGGATTAAAGACGAAGATATACAGAAAACTGCTTTTCAAACTCGATATGGACATTATGAATTTTTGGTAATGTCATTTGGGTTAACAAATACACCAGCTGCCTTTATGAATTTAATGCAAAAAGTATTCAAACCTTATTTAGATAAATTTTTTGTCATATTTATAGATGAAATTTTCATTTATTAAAAAATAGAGGATGATCGTATTTAATACCTTAGAATGGTATTGCAAACTTTGAGAGAAAATAAATTATATGCAAAATTGAAGAAGTGTAAGTTTTTGATACATAATGATCCAATCTAATTCAACAAATGGATTAGTATTAAAGGGGGAAAATGTGAGGTGGGTTTCGCCCATTTGAAGGAGAAAATTGAGCAAGAGACAGACTGACGAAGAAGAAGAAGGGGAATTGAAGGTATGCTGCATAAGATGCCTATTCGGTTAATCTCATTAAGTTTATGTTATATACAACTCATTTCTTAGATCTAATCCGTTCATAATACTTCTAGCATGGTTAATTACTAATATGAATATTATTGAAAGTTTTGATATTGCAATTTTACTTATTTCAATAAAGAATAGCAAATAAAGGGTGTGTTTGATAATGAATAAAACTTTTGATGAAAAGTTTTAGAGAGTAAAAGTTGTCAAATGATATGATATGATAGGGGTAATGATGAGTAGTAAAGAGGATAAAATTAAAAAAGATAGGTTAGTTGTGTGGATAGTTGTCTATAAATGATTGAAAAGTAAGGTAGTTGTATAGGAAAATGTGAAAAAATAATTAAAAAATATGATGATTGTGAAGAGTAAAAAGTTTTTGGTTAAAAATTTTTAACTTGACATTTTCTATTAAATGCCAAACACACCCAAAGAGTATAAAATGTTATATAACGAAATAAACATACTTCCGAGCATAATAAGATAATCGTAACCGCACAATAACAAGATAATTTTATGTTTAGCTTGCTTGCAAAATTTCAACTTGATCAAACTTGTGAATTTTTGATATAACTTCTATGAAGATTTATAGTTGTGAATATGTATTTTAAGAATAAAATATAAACAAATAATTATAGAAAAATACAAACGTGAAAACAATTATCCAACTCATTACAGATATTTTACAGTGGGTATGATGAATAAATTTTGTTAAAAGTTAGTTTAGACAGCTATTTGAAGTAATATTTAATTTTAACCCTTATTAAACTCATTATGTTAAATCTGATGATAAAGATATTATTTTGAGAAATTGACCATCTAGATTAAAGAGTATAATTGTACAAGCTTACCCCTAAAACTTCATATCAAATAGACATTTGTGTTGAGAAATCTAAACTATTCTAGTTGGTGAATGTGGACCGTTGAAAATAAACGAATAAATAAATAACTAAGCTTCTGCACTAGTAGGCTAAGTCCATCTAAACAGGCCCAGTGAACCAGAGAACCCAGAAGTAAACCTACTAGTCCCAAGCTGTCAAAAACTAAAGCTCAAATTTCAAAAACAAAGCCTAACTCATAGCTTGATCCACCAACCTGGCCCACTGATCCAGCCCACTAATAGTAGTTGCTGATGGCCAACTACCGGCGCTGGCAATTGGCTAACTGTAGATAAAAAAATTCAAAAATACATAAAATTAAGAAAAATACTCAAAAAATTAAAGTCAATATTTAGAAGCTTGAATGATTTAGACTTATAATTTAGTAAGAATTAAAATTATTTGAAGGTATGATGCTATAAAAATAAATAGAAAAATGAAAAAATTTTATGAAAAATTTAAAGTAAGTATTTAGAGAAATATGAGTCCAAAATTATTTTTATATAAGAAGTAAAGTTATTTAAAAGTGGAATAATATAAAAATAAATAGAAGAAAATTGAATTTTGACCAACTAAAATGATGAAAAATTTTAGAAAAGTCATAAATGAAATTTTAAATAATATTTATGAAAATCAGGGTGAAATAATCAACACATTGTGATGAAAATTAGGAAAAAAACTCGAGGCTACTACAATAAATTGGAAAAAATGAATTTTAAAGTCTACTTAGAGGTAAGTAAACTTGTACCAAAGCATGACTCTGAAAATATTATGTGAATATTGTGATTTATTATGAAACGTGATTATTTATCTAATTTGAAATTTTCTTTCAAGTTAGTTTATTCAAATATGAGCATTGTATTATTATTTCAAAATATCTTTAATCATGTTGAATAGTGAATTTAAATGGTGCATTAATCACAATGCATGAGCATGACGCATAATTGCATATTGGGTTTGCTGCCAAGGAATAAAATAGTATGGTAGTACCAGGGTAGCAACCCCGCGACTACCAAAAACGATGAATTAACTCATGAATGTGTAGCATGACTGCACGTAAGCACAAGTAGATGACAATACCTACAGTGTGAATGCATAATTGAAAATTGACATATATGTGCACATGTATGAAAATGTTTTAATTTTTCATTAATTAGAGTTTGTTGTGCATAAAAGATAATATAGATGTTGTGTTTGTTGTTGAAAAATCAAAATGATTACTAAAATAAATTTAGTAAAAAAAAATTTACTTACTGAGCTTTCAGTTTACATAATTTTATTTTCAGTTAAAACACAGGGATACAATGCTAAACTAGAGCCTCTATCAATATGAGAAAAAGGCAAATCTAACAGAGCAAAAGACAAAGAAGTTTAGATTTTTATCGAAATTATCTTATAATGCTTACTTATTTTGATTATAGATACTGAATATCTATAATAACTCAATAGTGAGAAAACTTAAGATGTAATATTTAAAATTATTATGGTTTTGCATCTTGATATGTATTTCATCTTGGGAGATTTTATTCTCAGCTTTGATATAATAGACTTTATTCATGATCAATGATTACATCCCAAAAATCATGCGATCAACGGCGCATGAATTAATTAATTATACCTCGATATGCCCTGCAACTCTTTTTGCAGCATGGACTGCAAGGTATTGAACTCCAGCTTGGCTAGTTCTAGTGCTGCAAGATCGGCGTCGCACGTTTTCTCATATGTCTCTATGTACCACCCGGACACCGTCCTTGGATTCCTCCAGTGCAATGGGAGCTCCAGTGCACTGCGTATCAGCCTCTGAAGGTTTGGGTCCCCTTCTCCTTCGAAATCCTGGAGACGTCTTTTGGCGAAAGCTCTAGCCTCGTCTAAAGCAGTTTCGCCTTGAAAAGAAAGATACGAAGCCTCATACAAGCTCAACAATCCCTTCACGTCCCAAATGCTTTGCTTGAAATTACCTATGTCGTCTCTGCAGCAATTCAACACATCTGTCCCTCCTCTCAAGTCGTAATTAGTAACTAGTGAGTTAATTATCTATATATTTATAATTATCATAAGGGCATTCAATATATAAAAAATTTCGATTATCGAAAGATATATAATTTTATAATTACTTTTATAATTACTTTACAAAGGAGCGAAGGTGCGCACAGACACATGCAACACATACCTTGTGAAATTGTGTAACCATGTTGTCTGAGTAGTCTGAACTTGAGGGCTCTAGCATGAAGGTCGTCGTCACTTGTCGTCCCTTGGCTGTTGGTGGATATTTTATCCAGCTCTTTCTTAATCTCGCCTTGAAAGAAGTGAGCTATCCCCAGCCGCTGGAGAGTGTCAATAAGCTCCAGGCCTTCCAATTCATTTTTGATTTCATGGAACGCACGCCGCATCTGCCCTTTCAACACCTCCATTCGTTTTGCACACGCATTGGCCTGCATAAATTAAGTAGTTTTAAAATGCATCAAGCCCACTTCCCCTAACCATTCATCTTACTTAATTAAAATGATATTCCATATATCGTAAATTAAAATATTCAAATATACAAACATGCGTCAAATTACTTGATGTAAAAATGCATCGAATAAAGGAGATGAGCATGATTATTTCGGGTATTTTCAAATATTCCATTGACCGCGGTGGACGACAAGGGCCGGAAAGGAATTCGATGCATTAATGTATGCTGGTATATGTAAAATAACAATTATAAGTGGACACATGAAAATGAAAAGAAAAATTTAAAAACTCAATATAAGTACGTATATTGAACCTCTATACACCAATGTGTATTAAATCATTACGACATTTAAAATGGATATAATCCTGTTAGCTGGATTTTTCAATTTATAAACACGTGTATTTTTTTAACTTAAAAAACTAACAGTTTTTTGTGTGAAAATTATTTAAATGCCTCCTTTACCGTTGATTTTTGAAAAGTTACACTTGTGCTGATATTTTCATAAAAATATAAATGTCATAAAATAACAATATTTCTTTGTAGCTCAGACTAAAATAATTATTAAATTGAAATTTACCAGGTCAAATGACTTAATATTATTTATTTTTATCACACTACCAAAAATCATTCTAAAAGCTATTTGGCCTAGCGTCGTTATATAACCAAATGCCACCTGTGACACTTTTGCAAAAGTAGAAATGTTTATGGAATTTCCTCAAGGCAACTTAATTTGATTGGTATATCGTACATTTATCTCAACTAATATTATAATCAACTTATTTTTTATTTTTTTTATTGGTATATAATTACATGTATCTCAACACATATTATACTTGAAGATCTGAGACATTCTTACAAATCTGGGGACACATAACATCCCAACGAATCTGGGGACACACATGACATCCCAAAGAAATCTGGAAGACACAGCTTCCAACAGCCACCTGAGAGACCACCTGCTCTCACACCTCTTCCACCCGGGAGACAACCTGCTCCCACACCCATCTATTTTGGGACCGAAATCCCGAATGGGATTCGATCCCGCGCCAACCGCAGAACGCCTTCCGCGCCGCTGCTGACGATTGGTTGGTCATAATCAACTAATTAAATATTCTTACAAACTTCTAATATGAAGATCCCTAGCCTCCACCTCTTGACTTGGGAAACCCACCAGCCAACCCTTGCAAAGGAAGGAATATATAGAGGAGTTGGAACTCCAGACAACCACCAGCAATGCCGCTGGAGTTACCACCACCGCCACGGGCCCGTGACCAGGGCAATGCAATTTGGATAAAGGGCAAATACATTCAAAATTTCCAAAAGTGTGGATGGCTAGGCATAATTAATGCGTGATTAAACAAGCCCCTAATTAGGGTCTCGTATGGGCTACACCCTTTAAAATGTATATAATTATATGTAAATTATAAAAACTGCTTAGATGCATTCACTAATGTATTAAAATATGAAAAGTGATCCTATTAGCCTGGGCTAAGCAAATATCTTAATTAGTCCACCTCAAAATACCTATTTACAATACTTTTTTATATACTTGTTTATCTAAGTATATTTAACATACAAATAAGTTTTACCATTTTTGGACATGCATATATATTTTTTGAAATTTTTAAACTTAAAAATCTCAAAAATATATATTAAACATATACATATATCTAAAAATAGTAAAATTGATTTATATATTAAATACACTTAGATAAACAAGCATATGAAAAAAACAAATAAAAAGTGTTATAAATGAGCTTTTTAAGGTGTGTTAAGTAAAACATTTGCCTAGCTCGAGCTAACAAGATAACTTCACTTAGAATATAACCATACTTTATCTAATTGTTTATGGTTTAAATTTTCTTTTATAAGGAAAAGGATAAACGCTATTTCATTCCAGAATATTTATCCTTTCGTATATGATCAGCAATACAAAATGATGAACCCTATGTCATTCCAGAATATTTATGGTTTAAATGTTGAAAGTATAAAATGCACATGTGTTTGGATGAAACTTTTTTTTTGGATGAAACTTAATGTAATATAGAAATAAATAATTGTAAATACAACACGTAGTTTAAATTTTGACTACATCATTACTATGAGAACATTTGCAGCCGGTCAAGCATTTCCTATATAGAGAACCCAAGAAAAAAAAGGAGGGCGATGTGGGAAATTTACAATGCAAATACGTTTATTTCAAAGTGTGAGTATATTTGTTTTTTTTGATAAAATTTTAATTATATTACACAAAATCTTAATTCATGCCATTCATTTAGTGCATCAACCACTAAAACAAATATAGACATAATTTTTATTATTTGAAATTTGTAATAATATTTATGTATAAAAATTATTTTTTAATAAGATTTTATTATAATTAGTAAAGTTAAAAATATATTTTATATAAGAAATTATATTATATTATTTAAAATTTATATAAACAAGGTACTCTCGATGATAATAATTTCAATATTTATTTCTAAATTTTTGAAAATTTATTATTTTTTTATTTTTGAATATAATAGAATCTAACCAGATCTAACAACATCTAACAGTATCTAACTGGATCTAACCAAATCTAACTTTTGATACTAATAAGTTAATCCTAGTTTAACACCTGTAATATGATCATATGCCCCTTATAAGGTAATTTGTACCTTAATTACAGAATTAAAACTCATATAATAAGATTTAATAAAATCACCTAAATCTAATGACATCTACTTGTATCTAACCGCATCTAAAAGTATCTAAACAGACCTAATTTTTTATATTAATAAATTAATCATAATTTAACACTTGTAATATGATCTCATACCCCTTATAAAGTCATTTATACCTTAGTTACAGAAATTAAAATTCAAATAATAGGATGTAATAAAATTACCTAAATCTAATGGTTCTAACTAAATTCAATCAGATCTAACCGCATCTAACTGGATATAACTAAATCTAACTTTTGATATTAACAAGTTAATTCAAATTTAACACCTGTAATATGATCTTAGGCTCTCTCACATAAGTTTATTTATACCTTAATTATAGAAATTAAAGCTTAGATAATAAAATTTAATGATATCCACCTAAATCTAACGGCATCTAACCAGAATTAACTACATCTAACTAGATCTAACCACATATAACTTTTCATAGTAACAAGTTAATCTAAATTTAACACTCGTAATATGATCCTGAGCCCTTGTAAAGTGATTATACTTTAATTATAGAAATTAAAACTCAGATAATAGGATTTAATGAAATTCACCTAAATCTAAAGACATCTAATCAGATCTAACTGCATATAACTGAATCTAACCAGATCTAATTTTTCATATTAATAAGTTAATATTAATTTAACACTTATAATATGATTTTAGGCAACTTGTAAGGTCAATTATACCTTACTTATGAAATTTAGAACTCATAAAATAGGATTAATGAAATCAACCTAAGTCTTACGGCATTTAATCGGATCTAACTTTTGATATTAATAAATTAATTCTAATTTAACATCTGCAGTATGATCCTAGGTCACTTATAAGGTCATTTATATCTTAATTATGAAAATAAAAAACTCAAATAATATCATTTAATGAAATCCACATAAATCTAATGATATCTAATTACATATAACCGCATCTAACAATATCTAATTTTAATATTTCTAGAATTTTTATATAAATTTTTATTTTACAAAACATGTATACTTAATAATCATTTTAGAGTTATGCAAAAGATAAATTATTTTCGTTTTAATTTAAATAAATATACAAATATGCAATACAAAAATATAATTTGTGAAATGCACACAAATTTTTAAGACTAATTTAATAATTAAATATTTTTAGATTACTAAAAAATTACTTATGCAAAGTATATGAAAATAATTATTTTGATTAATTTAGTGTTTTAAATATGCATAGAACCATAAAATTCACACATTTCCCATTGAATAAAAATAATTTTTAAATATTTTAACTTGAAAATAAATAATTTTTTGACTTCAACTTAAAATCGCAATAGCGAGTAGAACAATTTAATTTGAAGAACAGAAAAACTTAAATTATGAAAAATGTAAGAGAATATTTTAAGATATCTGACATTTCTTCTTAATTTATGAAAGTCCATTAAAGATATCAAAATTTTATTATTAAAATATCTATTTGTTTATTTATTTCATTAAATTTTATTTTTATTATTACCAATTCATTAAAAATAAAAATTTATTTTCAAAAAATACCTCAAATTAAAAAATTAATCCATGCGCACACACCCTAAGAAATTCATGTATACTAGATTTATAAATTTCTACGTAACTCAAATTTCACCCAAAATTAATAAAAGTCATTTAAAAATATATTATTTTTAATTTAACACATATTATTTTTATAATAATTGGCCATCAATTAAATTCTTTATAGTGGGTTTTTATATACAATACATCTGAGATTTTGTATATTTAGATTTTTTCACACATCTAATTTGAATATTCTAAAAGTAAACGGCATAAATTTATGCATTTTATGAAAAATATAAATTTACTAAACCATTTTAGAGTCTATATTATGGATACTAAAATACGTAAATTTAGTCCATGGTTGAGATGGTTATAAACAACCATTGCTAAAATAATTAAATTTAGTTGACAGTTGAGATGGTTATAAATAATTATTGTTGGTGCATTTTGAAGAATTAAATAGGCTCAAAAATAATTTAAAAAGTTTACTAGTTTAGTCAATTAATTTGAAGAAAATTAACATAACATTTAGATTGCATAAATTAAACATCTATGATAACTCATATGCATTTTGATTTATGGATATAAAATAGGCCTGTTTAAGTTTGATTGTAAAATGGAATCATACATATTAAATGAAATTAAAATTGATTTAAAAATAAAAATATATTTTTATCCAATTAGATTAGTGTAGAAAAAATTATATTTTAACTAAGTAAATGAACATATATGTACATGTATATTTAGTATGAAAAAAAAATAGCCTGAAGACATATTCATTAGTTTATCAAATTAACATGGGTAAAATGAGTAAGAAAAATAAAATAATATAACTCCATTAAAATACACAAGCTTAAAATTAAATCATAAATATGTATAGCCTATTAAAATAATTATATCAAATCTGTACGCTGTAGATTAATTAACAGAGGTGCATGTGCACCAGTTCTATGTGCACTACCGGAGCACCGGTTCGGTGCTCCACCATCCCCAATCGTAGAAGCAACCATGGCTGCCCCATCTGTTTTGACCCTTACAAAATTCAGCAAATGTGCCAAAATTTTTGGCCATGGAACCAGCTAAATCCAGCACGTCCGTTATTACATCTACCAATCAGCCACCAACCAAAATGGGCCATGCACCAACAACCGAAAATTAATGGCACAAAATTGCAACCAACCTCATCATGGATCAGCTCCATTAATTCAACCGACTGAAAACATTTGCTCCGAGTCCGGCGCTGTGGCGCAGCGGTAACTCATGATGGCATGATTGTCATCGGTCCACGGATCAAATCTCCGAAACGGAAAAAATGAAAGTAGGAGCAGTGTCTCCTGGTTGGTGGTGGGAGCAGTAGTCTCCCGTTTAGTGGTTGGAAGCTGTGTCTTCCGGATTATTTGGTAGAGCAAGTGTCTCCAAATTTGTAAGAATGTCTCAGGCCTTCAATGTAATATGTATTGAGATGTGTGTAAAATATCTCCCAATCAAAAAAAAAAAAAAACATTTGCTCCGAGCAATCCTGCAAAACCGAGCTCCTTGCCGGCAACTAATTCTGAAACAAATAAGCAACTAGCATTAAATCGCTAGCCATCGAATTCCATCTCCGCCGACTCTCTACAGCTTCTCACAAAAATCGTGACATTCTTTCAAAAAAAAAAAAAAATTCAAAGATAGCAGCAACAATTTTTTTTTATTAAATTTTCGGCAGTAAAACCACCAAAGAAATTCCGCTGTCTCCTTTTTTCTCGTCAATATTTTGCAGCCGATCATGGCAGCAGAAAACATCCATTCAACGAAGCACCTGCTGGCTACGTGTCATCGGAGACGACTATACGGGCAGAAAGGGGGAAACGGGAAGCGAAAACGGGCTTTTACGAAGTGCGTGTACTGCCCTTCCAAAAGCGGCCCTGCTTTCCAAATTTTTAAGATGCCGAAATTAACCCGGCAATCTCAACCATCCAAAATGAATGCATGAAGATGAGGTTCCCGTGAGAAAATTACGGGAATGTATTGCCATGGGTTGGTGCCCTTCCTAGTTATTACATTCTCTCATTCTTGAGGCCCAATTTATGGAAAAGTGTTCCCATGAGAAAAAATAAGAAGTAAGGGTAATTTAGTAAATTGACAATGTCAGTATATTGTTTGAAAATGTGAGTATGTTTTTTTTATATAATTTGTTTTAAATATACATAAAATTTCAGTCTATTCTATTCACTTGGTGGATCAACTACTAAAATATATGTAACGATTTTTTCATTATTCGACATTTCGTAAAAATATGTTTGTAGAAAATATTATCTTTTACTAAGATTTCACTATAATTGATAAAGTGGAAAATACATATTTTATAATAAAAAAAATTTATATTATTTAATGTTCATATCAATAAGGTTCTCTCACAAATAATAATTTTAATGTTTATTACTAAATTTTTAAAATTAAATAATATTTTTTAATTTTCGCATCTAACCGCATCTAACTATTTCTTACCACATCTAACCCAATCTAAGCACATCTAACCGTATTTAACCAAACCTAACTACATCTAGCTGCATCTAACATCATCTAACTTTCATTTTATATCTGTTAAATGTAATTTCATAGTCGTGATGTGATTTTGTACTCTTCATAATGTCATTTATGCCCTTGGTACATAATTTAAATTTTAATTGATAGAATTTAATAATTATAATTAAATTTAGCGACATCTAATCACAACGAACAATATTTAACCGCATCTAACTGTTGGAAACAATGTTTAAAACAATAAAAATTGACCAAATCTTGAGTTTTGATGATTAACAAGAACTAATTTGAGTATATAAAAGGTACTAATGTGTTTGCTAAATGTTTAAGGAAAGCAAAGAGGTCAAGTCGATCTCCAAGTCGACTTGGACTTCGACTTGGGTGAAGTCGATCCCAAAGTCGACTCAAATATCGACTTGAGAATGAATCCCAAAAGGCAACAGCAGCTGACAGGTGAAGTCGCAGGTCAAGTCGACTCCACTTGCGACTTGGGAAGTCAAGTCGCAGACGAAGTCGACTCCAGCATCGACTTCAAACATGAAAAAATGTCCAGCGTTGATTTTGGGGGCACGAAGCTGCCCAAGTCGCAAACGAAGTCGACTCCAGGTGCGACTTGGGTCAAGTCGCAGACAAGGTCACTCCAACTTCGACTTGAGGATTTTAGACTTGAAGATTGAAGTTCCAAGCTTATTCCAAGGATCATATTGAACTTGATCAAACCCAAATGAGATGAAAAGTTCATTCACAAAGAAACAACTTAAGATTCTTGAAGATCAAAGCTAAGATTCATATTCAATGTTCAAATCAAGTCTATCAAGCCAAGGCAAATCTTCAAAACTATTCAAATGATGCAACACTCAAGTAATGAAGACCACGTGAGTCCAAGACCGAGCGAGAAACACGCAAGGACTCAAACAGTTCCAAAGGTTTGCGAAGATCAAGCCGATTGGAAAAGATCAAGGTCAAGAGAGATATTCAAAGATAAGCAAGCTAGAAGAAAACCAAGTGAGGATCAAGGCGTCTCAGAAAAGCCTGAGTCAAGTCGCAACTCAAGTCGACTTCAGGTTCGACTTGAGTCGAGGTCTGAAACGAAGTCGACTGAAACTCAGACTTGGGGAATTCGAAGAACTGGAGTCGCAGACGAAGTCGACTCCAGATGCGACTTGGGTAGCCAAGTCGCATCCCAAGTCGACTCCACCTTCGACTTGGGTATAACGTTCAAATTTTTGAACGTTGGAGCTCATTTATTGCGCGCCAACAACCTCCACAACGTTCATATTTTCTTCCCTCTATAAAAGGACCCTCAAATGAACGTGAAAACACAACAAGAGAACACAAGACACTACGTTAAAGTTCAAAGAGAGAAAAGAAGTGCAAGAAAGGTTTCCTATTTGCTTTTCTCCATTGTTGAGTGGTCCGTATAAATTCTAAGGAAGAAGAAAGCTTCAAGTTGCTAGCGCCTTCAACAATATTCATCCAAAGCTGCTTCTACAACTTCTTCCTCGAGCTAAATCTGCCTACACAAATCTATAAAGTGTAGTTTTTATTTATTTCATTGTCTTGTTGTATAAATCTTGATTTAGCTTGGGTAGCTAAGATCAAGTATATGCAAAGTAGGGTGTGATTGGAGTGAGACTAATCATCTATCTTTGCATGTGAGTTGTTTATGCCCCCTAGAGCTATAATCTAGAAGAGAGCAAGAAGCTCTAGTTGTATATGCCTCCTAGAGCTGGAATCTAGAAGAGAGCGGAGACTCTAAGTGTATTCGTGGAATACATAGTGGAACCCAAGTCACAACGGAGTGTGAGCTTGGAAGAGTGGAGTAGGGAAGGTTTGCCCGAACCACTATAAATCTTGTGCTCTATTTATTTTTACTGCTTTATCTTTATTGCTCTCCATTTTGTGTTAAAAGGGGATTAAGTTCTTCAAGGGGTTAATATTTTTGATTTACCAAAGAAGTTTTTAAAGAACCCAATTCACCCCTCCCCTCTTGGGTTTTGCCACCAACTCGGGACCAACAAGTGGTATCAGAGCAGGTCTTTGAGTTTACCAAAGAGATCTTATTGATATGGCATCCCAATCTACTTCCGTTCCCGCATTTACTGAAGGCCAATCCTTTACAAGGCCACCATTGTTTGATGGGAACAATTTTGGATATTGGAAGCTTCGTATGAAGCAACTCATCATGGCTACCGATATGGATTCTTGGATTGCTATCCAAGATGGTGTAACATTGTCTATCGATGAACGAGCTTCCAAATGGACCGAAGAGGAAGTAAGAACCGTCAAGAGCAATGTTAAGGCCATGAACTCTTTATTTTGTGCTCTTACGGCTTCGGAGTATGATAGAGTATCCTCTTGTTTAACCGCCAAGGAGATATGGGATACACTAACATCTATCTATGAAGGAACTTCTCAAGTCCAAGGGACGAGAAGAAATATTTTGATCGGAGAACTTGAGAACTTTAGAATGATTGAAACAGAAAACATTTCTGAAATGTTTGCTAGGTTCTCAAAAATCACTAATGCTTTAAAAGGTCTTGGAAAGGCTATTTCTGAATCTGAGCAGGTTATGAAGATCTTAAGAGCTCTACCTAAATCATGGACTCCAAAGATCACTGCAATAGAAGAAGTCAAAGACCTAAACACTTTAAAGCTTGAAGACTTAATTAGCTCACTTATGTCACATGAGCTGATTAAGAAGAGAAACGAGGATCAACACAGGGGCAAGAGAGCGATTGCCTTGAAAGCCGCAGAAAACTCGGACGACTCTTCCTCCTCCCAAAATGACAATGAAATCGCCCTTCTCACAAAACGCTTCAGAAAATTTGTGAGGAAAGGGAAAAATTTCAGAAGCTTCAAGGAAAGAACTCCCAAAGAGAAGAAGAAAGAACCAACCAAATGCTACCGATGCGGCGGTTCGGGACATATGCAAGCTCAATGTCCAACTCCCGAAGAAAGCAAGGCAAACGAACAAAGAAAGGATAGAATGTACAACAAAAGATTCCAAAAGTACAAAGGAAGAGGCATGTACGTGAATGACGAAGAATCCACAACAAGTAGCTCCTCAACCGACGATAACGAGGCGGAAGAATGTGCAAGAATCTGCTGCATGGCACGAATTGAGCATGAAGAACTAACTACCTCATCAAAATGCACAAGCAATGAAGAGGTAAGTTCCAAACTCTCCCAATCTAAATCAAGTTACTCTTCTTCTCTAGAATGCCTCAAATGTACTGAATTAAATGAACTTCAAAATGCATATGATTCACTATATGAAGAAATAAAGAAATTAGGAAGCAAGTTTACGATTAAGAAAAGACAATGTGATGCAGCAATTATCGTAAATGGTAAACTTGCAGAAAGATTAGACAAACTGAAACATGAAAATGATTTGCTGAAAAAGGAGAACAAATCATTGAATGAATCATTAGCTAAGTTCTCTAATCCAGGAGAAAGTGTTAAGATGTTTTTGAATATGACCTCCCAAACACATAAAAGAGGTCTTGGGTATCATACATTTGAGCAAGGAGAAAGTAGCAAATCAAATGTACAAATACTTGAGAAATATCAAACTAAAACTGCATCTATATACAAGCCACAAAAGAAAAATTTCAAGTGGACTAGAAGACCCATAGTTGAACCATTGCTTACTTGGAGGCCTACCCCAAGATTACCTATGGCTTGTAATTTCTGCAACAAAATGGGTCATAAAACCTACAAATGTAATTTTAAGAAACTATATGACCATGGTGCAAAATTAGTTTGGGTTCCAACGAACACAACATTTGGGCTTTCCAAGATAGAACAACAAAGGTTGATTTACATCGCTAACCCAAATGGACCCATAAAATGGGTACCAAGGAGATGAGATTTATTTGCTTATTTTTCAGACATGTCTTAAGGCAAAGGCAAACAATGAATGGTTCATGGATAGCGGTTGCTCAAGGCACATGACAGGTGAAAGAAGTTTATTTCATAAACTTAAGCCTTGCAACGATGGAACAGTTGCCTTTGGAAATAATGAGAAAGGTAAAGGAAATATTTATAGTATCTCAAATGCATGCATGGAAGATGTTCTGTTTGTTGAAGGACTCAAACACAATTTAATGAGCATTAGCCAATTATGTGATAAAGGATACAAAGTTGTGTTTGAATCATCTATATGTAATGTATTTGATGGAGAACATATCATGTTCAGTGGTAAAAGACATGGAAATGTATATTTGGTTTCACTTGATGAACTAAATGGTCAATGTCTAATGGCAATTGATAATGATCCATGGGTTTGACATAAAAGGCTTGGACATATAAACATGAGAAATATAAAAACCTTATGGAAGAAAAGTTTGGTAGAAGGCTTGCCTAAGTTGAAATATGACAAAGACAAAATCTGTAAGGCATGACAATTATCTAAACAACCAAAGATGCCTTTCACTACCAAAAAGGAGATTTCCACCACTAGGCCACTTGAATTACTACACATGGATCTATATGGGTCATCCGACATTTTAACCATTGGTGGAAAGAAATATGTATTTGTCATAGTTGATGATTTTTCAAGATTTACATGGATAATTCTCTTAACTAGTAAAGACGAAGCCTTCTCTATGTTTGCAATTTTTGCAAATTTGGTGCAAAATGAAAAACAAAGTACTATTGTGACCATAAGAAGTGATCATGGTGGCGAATTTGAAAACAAACGATTCATAGAATTTTGTAATGAAAAAGGAATTCATCACACATTTTCTGCACCAAGAACTCCACAACAAAATGGAGTAGTTGAAAGGAAAAATAGAACTATACAAGAGATGGCTAGAACTATGCTAAATGAGAGCAATCTATCCAAGAAATTTTGGGGTGAAGCTGTAAGTACAGCTTGTCATGTATTGAACCGTGTTACCATTCGAGCAATCTTGGAAAAGACCCCATATGAACTATGGAAAGGAAGGAAACCGAATATCTCTTATTTTCATGCTTTTGGATGTACATGTTATGTTTTGAACAATGGAAAAACTAACTTGGGAAAGTTAGATGCTAAAAGCGACGAGGCTATATTCCTTGGTTATTCATCAAATAGCAGAGCATATAGAGTTTTCAATAAACGAAGCCAAGTTGTAGAAGAATCCATACATGTTGTATTTGATGAAATTAACCAAACTCCGAGAAAGGAGGATGAACTGAGTGATGCAGATGAAACAAAAGGCAAAGAACAATCAAAGGAACTCGAGCTCAAGCCAGAAAATCTCATGGAGGAAGAGGTAAGTGAAGGTAATGATTCTTACAAACCCCCAACTGATTTGAAGTTCAAAAATGCCCATCCAATTGAACAAGTTATTGGAAATATATATGAAGGAGTGAAAACTAGAAGATCAAAACAAAACGTTTATGGTCAATATGCCTTTGTATCTAAAATTGAACCAAATACCATTGAACAAGCTCTCAATGATGAACATTGGATTATTGCAATGCAAGAAGAGCTAAACCAATTCGAAAGGAACAATGTATGGCATTTAGTTCCTAGACCAAATAATCACACTATCATAGGTACTAAATGGATATTTAGGAACAAATTAGATGAAAGCGGACTCGTAATTAGAAACAAGGCAAGATTAGTAGCCAAAGGGTATTCCCAAGAAGAAGGAATTGATTTTGAAGAATCATATGCACCCGTGGCTAGATTAGAAGTCATACGTATTTTACTAGCATTTGCTTCTCATATGAATTTCAAATTGTTTCAAATGGATGTAAAAAGTGCATTTTTGAATGGCTATCTGAATGAAGAAGTATATGTTGAACAACCCCCTGGCTTTGGAGAAAAGAATCAATCAAAGTATGTCTATAAATTGACCAAAGCATTATATGGACTAAAACAAGCTCCAAGAGCTTGGTATGAAAGATTCAATAAATTTTTGATTGACCATGAGTTTCAAAAGGGGAAAGTAGACACTACTCTGTTCATTAAATATAAAAATAAAAATATTTTAATTGTGCAGATTTATGTTGATGACATAATATTTGGTGCTACTGACGAAAAACTTTGTCAAGAGTTTTCTAAGATAATGCAGAGCGAATTCGAAATGAGTATGATGGGAGAATTAAATTTCTTCCTTGGACTGCAAATCAAGCAACAAAGTGAAGGAATATTTCTAAATCAGTCCAAATACGCCAGAGAGATGCTCAAGAAGTTTGGAATGCAAAATAGCAAAGGAGCAAACACTCCAATGAGCTCTACAATCAAGATCGATGCGGACGAAAATGGTAAAAGTATCAATCAAACACTTTATAGAAGCATGATAGGATCCTTGCTATACTTAAATGCTTCTAGACCCGATATCCTATTTAGTGTTTGTATGTGCTCTAGATTCCAAGCATGTCCAAAAGAATCACATCTACTTGCTGTAAAAAGAATTTTTAAATATTTGTTAGAAACTACAAATCTTGGACTATGGTATCCAAAGGGGTCAACCTTTGATCTAATCGGCTATTCGGATGCAGACTTTGCCGGATATAAAGTAGATAGAAAAAGCACCAGTGGAACTTGTCAATTTCTTGGACATATGCTAGTTTCATGGCATTCAAGAAAACAAACAAGTGTTGCACTATCTACTGCGGAAGCCGAATACATAGCCGCCGGTAGTTGTTGTGCCCAATTACTTTGGATGAAACAACAGTTGAAAGACTATGGTATTGATTATGTTGATATTCCTATTAGATGTGATAATACAAGTGCAATTTGTTTGACTAAAAATCCTGTATTGCATTCTAGAACCAAACATATTGATGTGAGACATCATTTTATTCGTGAACATGTTGAAAATCATGATGTGTGCTTAGAATATGTGAAAACAGAGGATCAAATTGCTGATATCTTTACCAAACCTCTAGCTAAAGAATCATTTTACAAGATTAGGAATGATATGGGGATGATAGAGCTAAATTAGGAAAAATTAAAACAAGAAATCAAAATTTGAAAAAGGCAAACTGATGAGTCAAGTCGACTCCATAGGAGCCAAGTCGACTCCGCCAAGTCGACTTGGGAAAGTGAAGTCGACTCCGCTTCGACAGCAAAGTCGACTCCACGGGGTCGAAGTCGACTCCAGGGAACCGAAGTCGACTTCGCCTAGGGCAAAGTCGACTCCGCGCGCGCGACCGTCCGACTTCCGAGCCTTTCTTTCTATTTCTTCTTCCTCTCTTCTTTCTTCCTCATTTTTTCCGGCCTCCCTGTTTTCCTTTTCTCCTCCGGCGACTGCAACCCCTCTTTCCGTCTCTCTTCTCCTCCGGCGATTCTCCTTATCTCTCCGGGAATCCTTTCCCTCTCCGGCGACTCTCTCTCTCTCTCCCCGGGTTTCTCTCTCACACCGTCTCTCTCTCTCAACTCTCTTCTTTTCTCTCTGATTTTCATCTTCATCTCTCGCAAGCTCTCTCTCTTTCTCACAGCATTTCTTCTCTCTCTATCTCTCTGTTTTTTCTTCACTCTCAGTTTCATCATTTTCTCTCACTTTCCATCTCAATTGGTATCATCTCCATTTCCCTCTCCCAAAATCCAACTCCAAATCGTCCCAAATGGCACCTAAAGCTAGACCTCCAAAGAAAGCAGTCTCAAAACCATCTCTAAAGCCTATGCCTAGACCTTCAAGGTCAACAACTGAGGAAGAGGTGCCCAGAAGGCAAAGAACACCCGCAAAACGGCCACGAGAGGAACCTTCGACCTCGACGGGTAGGCGGGTTCGTTTCCAAACAACAACGCAATCAACTGATCAAACTCAAAGATCAGAAAGTCGACCTGAAAGCTCTTACTCTTCAAGGATTCCTATCAAAAAGGGGCAAGTTCTAAAAATGCCCACTACCTATTTCAGGACAGAGCTACAGCATAGTCGCTTCTACAGAAACTTCTATGAACGAAAGGTATTCATTCCTAAGATCATAGATTTCAAGTTCCTTAACGACTATGAGTTCGACATAGAAGAGTTGTTGGATTTCCAAGGTTGGATACAACTATTCAAATCCGATGAACGGATCTATCCTGATCTCACAAGACAGTTTTATTATCTATGGGACGACACCAAGTTTTGCACTTATGTCAAAGGCACTGAAATACAGTTTGGGGGTAGCAACTATCCAGATCAAGACAAAGCCCTGAGAAGAATTGGAAACATTCTTCAAGTGCCCTTTGATGAAGAGAGGCTTTCCAAGGATCTGACAGTGGACAAGATCTACAATGAGTTAACAAAAAGCAACAAATACCATGCAGGTACCAAATTTCTGCATTACATGGATCTTCCTCCCAGACTCAGGGTCATCCGTTTGCTAATAGCCCACTGTATCTTGCCAAAAGGAGGCGGAAGAAATCAATTGAACCCACAAGAAGCAATGATTCTGTGGAAATTAGTCAACAAAATCAAGATCAGTCTTTCCAGACTATTCCTAGAAACCTTGGCATGCAGAAAAGACAATCCAAGAGGCGTGTTACCTTATGGATCTTGGATCACCAAGATCTTTGAGCGGTGTGATCTAGACATCGATGGCGAACCATTTGAAGTCCCCAAGAAAATAAACGCCATCAACAAGGCTTTGCTCCAACGCATGAAGATCAATTTGGAGCAGTTTAGGGATGATAGAATTCGGGAGAAGCTTGGCGAGCCAGTCCGAGAACAAGAGGACAATGCACAAGCTGAGGGGGAGCAAGCTCCCGAGGCATCGCCTGAACGGCCTGCATCTCCTCTGTCACACGGATCACATTCTCCTCAAGGATCCGTTGCACCCGAACGCGTGCCGCCTACTTCAGATCAAATGGCTGCACTTCAAAGCCTCAAAGACGAGATCTTGGATGCTATGGGTCATCAAGAAGATAGGTTGACTAGCCTAGTGACCGGTGTGATGAATGCTATCACTGATATGCATTCCCGACAAGATCACATGGATCGGACTGCGTACCATCAAATATCACCTCACCTCCGGACGTCACAAGAAGAGACCTATGCCTGAACTCGATCCATACGAATCGGGTTCAGTTCATAAAGCAGCATCTCCCGATCATGATATCTCCATCTACTCATCTGCTCAAAATCGTCCCATCAAACCAATCTTATATCCGATCTCTCAATTTCAATTCATGAAATCATTAAGAGTTGATCGATTTTTGATAGATTTTTGATAGTTTGACAAAAAGGGGGAGATAGAAGAGGTGAGTTGAGTAAAATTTTCTTTTGGGTTGGGTAGTTTTGTATCTAGGTTTCATTTTTATTTTGTATTGCATTTTGTAAAAATGAAACTTGATATATATATATATGAAAGATGCTATTGATGAATGTTATGTTTGCTTAATATGTTATGCTTGATTAATAAAGTATTCAACATGATTTGCTTGAAAGGTATCCAATATGCCAAAATGATATGTTTCTTAGATAATGGTTGAAATTTCAAAAAGCTCTGACCTATATGACAAATGCTCTATTTTTCAAAAGACATATGAACATGATTAATGCTTGAAAGGTATCAACTCAAATGAAGTTTTGTCAATCATAAAAAAGGGGGAGATTGTTGGAAACAATGTTTAAAACAATAAAAATTGACCAAATCTTGAGTTTTGATGATTAACAAGAACTAATTTGAGTATATAAAAGGTACTAATGTGTTTGCTAAATGTTTAAGGAAAGCAAAGAGGTCAAGTCGATCTCCAAGTCGACTTGGACTTCGACTTGGGTGAAGTCGATCCCAAAGTCGACTCAAATATCGACTTGAGAATGAATCCCAAAAGGCAACAGCAGCTGACAGGTGAAGTCGCAGGTCAAGTCGACTCCACTTGCGACTTGGGAAGTCAAGTCGCAGACGAAGTCGACTCCAGCATCGACTTCAAACATGAAAAAATGTCCAGCGTTGATTTTGGGGGCACGAAGCTGCCCAAGTCGCAAACGAAGTCGACTCCAGGTGCGACTTGGGTCAAGTCGCAGACAAGGTCACTCCAACTTCGACTTGAGGATTTTAGACTTGAAGATTGAAGTTCCAAGCTTATTCCAAGGATCATATTGAACTTGATCAAACCCAAATGAGATGAAAAGTTCATTCACAAAGAAACAACTTAAGATTCTTGAAGATCAAAGCTAAGATTCATATTCAATGTTCAAATCAATTCTATCAAGCCAAGGCAAATCTTCAAAACTATTCAAATGATGCAACACTCAAGTAATGAAGACCACGTGAGTCCAAGACCGAGCGAGAAACACGCAAGGACTCAAACAGTTCCAAAGGTTTGCGAAGATCAAGCCGATTGGAAAAGATCAAGGTCAAGAGAGATATTCAAAGATAAGCAAGCTAGAAGAAAACCAAGTGAGGATCAAGGCGTCTCAGAAAAGCCTGAGTCAAGTCGCAACTCAAGTCGACTTCAGGTTCGACTTGAGTCGAGGTCTGAAACGAAGTCGACTGAAACTCAGACTTGGGGAATTCGAAGAACTGGAGTCGCAGACGAAGTCGACTCCAGATGCGACTTGGGTAGCCAAGTCGCATCCCAAGTCGACTCCACCTTCGACTTGGGTATAACGTTCAAATTTTTGAACGTTGGAGCTCATTTATTGCGCGCCAACAACCTCCACAACGTTCATATTTTCTTCCCTCTATAAAAGGACCCTCAAATGAACGTGAAAACACAACAAGAGAACACAAGACACTACGTTAAAGTTCAAAGAGAGAAAAGAAGTGCAAGAAAGGTTTCCTATTTGCTTTTCTCCATTGTTGAGTGGTCCGTATAAATTCTAAGGAAGAAGAAAGCTTCAAGTTGCTAGCGCCTTCAACAATATTCATCCAAAGCTGCTTCTACAACTTCTTCCTCGAGCTAAATCTGCCTACACAAATCTGTAAAGTGTAGTTTTTATTTATTTCATTGTCTTGTTGTATAAATCTTGATTTAGCTTGGGTAGCTAAGATCAAGTATATGCAAAGTAGGGTGTGATTGGAGTGAGACTAATCATCTATCTTTGCATGTGAGTTGTTTATGCCCCCTAGAGCTATAATCTAGAAGAGAGCAAGAGGCTCTAGTTGTATATGCCTCCTAGAGCTGGAATCTAGAAGAGAGCGGAGACTCTAAGTGTATTCGTGGAATACATAGTGGAACCCAAGTCACAACGGAGTGTGAGCTTGGAAGAGTGGAGTAGGGAAGGTTTGCCCGAACCACTATAAATCTTGTGCTCTATTTATTTTTACTGTTTTATCTTTATTGCTCTCCATTTTGTGTTAAAAGGGGATTAAGTTCTTCAAGGGGTTAATATTTTTGATTTACCAAAGAAGTTTTTAAAGAACCCAATTCACCCCTCCCCTCTTGGGTATATTATTTAACGTTCATATAAATAATGTACTCTCATAGATAACAATTTTAATATTTATTTCTAAATTTTTGAAAGTTAAATAATATTTTTTAAATTTTTTGCATTAAATCGCATCTAACCGAATCTAACAAAATTTAACCACAATTAACCGAATATAACTTTCATTTTGTATACGTTAAATGTAACTTAACACTCGAATGCGATTTTGTAATATTTATAATGTCATTTATGCCCTTAATACATAATTTAAATTTTAATTGATAGAATGTAATATTTATAATTAAATTTAATGACATCTAATCACATCTAACTGGATCTAATTTTTATATTAATAAATTAATCTTAATTTAACATTTGTAATATGATTCTAGGCTATTGATTTGATCATTTAATACCTTAATTACTAAAATTAAAATTCAGACAATATTATTTAATAAAGTCCATTAAATTCTAACCATGTCTAACCGCATCTAACCACATCTAATTTTTATATTAATAAATTAATCCCAATTTAACACCTTTAATATAATTTTAGGCTCCTAATTAGGTCATTTATGCCTTAACATCCAAAATTAAAACTTAGATAACATGATTTAATAAAATCTACTTAAATATAACAATATCTAACTGCATCTAACCGCATCTAATTTTTTATTAATAAGTTAATCCTAATTTAGCACCTGTATTATGATCATAAGCTCCATATTAGGTCTTGTATACCTTAATATCCGAAATTAAAAATCTGATACTATGATTTAACACAATTCACCTAAATTTAATCACATCTAATTGCATCCAACCGCGTCTAACTGCATCTAATCATGTTAACTGGATCTAATTTTTTATATTAATAAGTAAATTATAATTTAAATTCTATAATATGATCATAGGCTCCTGTTTAGGTAATTTATACTTTAATATCCAAAATTAAAACTCAGATAATATGATTTAATAAAATCTACCTAAATATAACCACATCTAACCACATCTAAATACATTTAACCATATCTAACTGCGTCTAATCACATCTAACTATATTTAACTATATCTAATTTTTTATATTAATAAGTAAATCTTAAGAGTATCTAAATTAAAGTAATTAAATAAATATAAATATTAACTTAAATTAAATTAAATTAATATATAATTATCAAAATTATCTAAAATAATATTTTTATAATTTATGTACAAATTTTAAAATATATTAACCATTGAATTTTTTAAAAAATTTACAAAAATATTCTTAAACTAGATGAAAATAATTATTTTGTTTAACTTAGTTTGTATCTACATTAATCTTTATTGTAATACCATATTATTGATTTAAATTAAATTAAATCAATATATAATTATGGATATAATAAATATTTGTATCAAACAGAGAATTTATAAAAAAATTCATTGTTGTCTCTAATTTTAAATAGAATTAAAGCTCCACTCAAAATAATTACAATTTTAATTAATTCAAACTTTGTTACTTATTTTATTTTTAATTATTTTTAAATCAAAATATCTAAAATATCATAATAATAATAATAATTTATGCCAATCATGGGGTGACTCTGCATAAAAACTTTTAATAAAAAACTCTATACAAGTTTAAAATATTAAATTAAATAAAAGTAAATATTTACTTTAATTAAAATAAATATCATATCAATTATCATAAACATGATCAATTTATTATTTTGAGCTATTTTGAAACCTTAGTAGGTTAAATTTACAAAAACTCATATGATTTACTCAACTTAGAAATTGTTCATTTCAATAGAAAATTGTTAAATTTTAATTAAAAATAAATACTAATTTATAGAAAATTAGATCTAAATAAATTAAATGCTATTAACACTCATCTACTGAACGATGATGCACGGATGCGTGCCAGCTCATGCATTAATTTGGATGATTTTAAATTCAAAAATTTGATGATGCTGCGATTAATTAAATTAGCTGGCCTCAAACATCATATCCTCCTGATGTATGTAAAGTAGTTGCACGTATAGTAATCAAGTGCAGCGCGGCAGTGCTGAAACAGGCCCCACATGATGATTAAATTATAATCTACTCCACCCATTGTACTTAAAATAATGTTTCCATTAACATATCAATTTTCATTCCAATCGGATATGTGCATGCACCCAATCTGAAAATTGTACAAATTCAACATAATAAAATTTCGATATAAATAATAATTTTAAAGTGATTTTTTCAACATCTAAACTATCTAAAATATGATTTATATATAGATAAATGATTGTATAAAGTTGCATTGTATTTTAATATGTGTGGGGTCCTTTTTTGGGCAACTGTACTGCTGTTCCAATGCAGTGACACTGCATCGGAACAACTCTTATATATATATATGGATGTAATAATAAAAAAATCTTCAACAAAATTTTCATTAGTTAATGGTAAAATTGATGCTCCAACCCACCGGCTTGCTCGCACACAAATTAGCATATTAATAATTATATTAAAAAATTTGTAGTTCTAGAAATAAAATTGTCTAAAATAATATTCTTGCAGTTTATATGAAAAATTAAAACATATCGCTTATTGAATTTTATTTTAAAAATAAACTATAAGTGATTTTTTCATTTTAAATTTTTAATGCATATTAAATCTTTCTAATTGATACAAATGTAACATTTTTTATTAGTAAATAATATTTAAAATTTTTATTATTAAGTTTTTATGTATAATACACATCACTCATTTAGAAAAATTATTGCGAATAAAATCTTAATATTGAATAATTAATGAAAGAACAAAAGGTTAGGAATTAATGATTTTTACTAAGAGTGTCTCCAATCCGAAAATCCTTGCACGTAGTATTAATTGGAGGACAATTTTCATAGCCCAAGATGTGCTGATATTAATTATTATTAACTTTTGAGTTTCCCCAAATGACCCATCTCATCCTGGCCATCCTGTCAAAATTAATGGTAAAGATGTAGCTTCTCATGAGAAAATCATAAGAACAGCTTCCCCTGAAGTGGGGCTCCTCTCCCTCTCTTCTCTCGTGCGTATAGATATGCATACATCAGTGCCTAAGGGTCACGAACCAAAATATAATCAAACGACTTAAAACTCATAGACGATTATCATGAGTAGTAATGTACTGAAAAGGCAGTCGTATATAAAACTCACTTCATAATCACTAGTAAGTGATTTCACAAATTCGTAGTCCCAAATACTAGGCTGGTAATTAGCAGACCTCCGAGCAATTTCATGAGGCTGGTGTGCACTGCATCGTGGAGTTCGGCTCACGCGGAGATAATCACGCCCAATTCCGGCAACGGGGCTTACTTTTGCTGGTAATACTGGTACTGATATTGGTAGGCATATTGAGACGACAGATAACAACGGCAATCGAAAGGAGCTAGATGACAACGCCATCGTCGCGTATACGAATGATGGTGCTCTATCTTCGCAGAAAATACCCGTGGCTCTATTTATAGCATAGAAGAATGAGAAAACTACACTACCGGTTTCCATTGTCCGTGGGAAACACCTAAAAAATTTATATTTTTTTTTTTGTTTAATTTTAGAAATCTCACCCGACATATTATTGAAAATATAATGAGGAAGCTGGGGAAGGTCGGCTTCTGCTCGGTATTCTGCATAATATTAATTAGGACTGTTAACGGATTGGGTTTAATGGATGTAGCCTAATCTTAATCTTAACTCATTTAAAATATCTCAAACATAATTCATTTATTAACCCATTTAAAAAACCTTAACCCTAACTCATTTACAACTCATTTAATAAATGGGTTGGTGAGCAAATAATTTGAAAGCCTACACTCTAGTAGATGATGATCTCACAGGGAGAGACGAGAAGGTGTTTTTGGCGTAGGGGAAGTAAAAATAGAGCAGTAATGGGAAAATGAAATTAGAACAGTAGTAGAAAAATGAAAATTAGGTAATTGAAGGAAGACTTAGAGAGGAAAAATGACCAAGGAGTTTACATGTATATATATATAATTTTAATGAGTTAAGTGAATTAAAAGGGTTTAACGAATTAAATAGGTTGAAGAAATTATATAGGTTACTAAATGGGTTGACGAATTATAAAATTTCAATCCTAATCTATTTATTTAATTAAATAATTAAATAGGTTGACAGATCATAACTCATTTATTCAAAAATTTCAATCTAAAATTTTTTTTTATAAACGAATTAGACGAGCAAGTTGATAGGTTGAACATAACCATTACCACGGCTGACCCTGGTTGCTTAATCGATCAGTCGATCAGTCAATTCTGGGAGCTAGGGAAATCATTGACAGAGTCATAATTGCGGAGGTTTGGAGAGGCCGATGGACTGGAGTTGGCGGAATCTACTCCGTCGATTAGCTTTCATGCTCCGGACGATTTTTATGCAGGAAAAAAACAAATCATGGTAGTAATGTAATATTTTTGTTCATTGAAAATTATAGACAGGAATTAATAAAAATAATATAATCCCGCGCATGATTGCGCTGTTGCATCATTTTGTGGAGCATTTCTTATCCATTCCGCCGCTGATTACGTGAGTTACTTTTTCAAATGATTATTCCTGTTTACGACCTTTTTCCGTAATAATTCGGACATAATTATTGGACAATTTCAAATTGCGAATTCAACATTAATTAAAATGGATTGGATAGATATTTATTCAATATCTTGTTGGTTATCTTTTACTTTTTAAGGGTTTTGGCAATGAAAAAAATATGTAATTTAAAATTTTTCAATTTAAAATTTTTTATTTTCTATAATTATTGTATTTTTTAATCATTTTTTCACATTTAACTATACAACAATCTTACTTTTCAAGCATTTCTACACAACTACCCGTACCATTAACCTGTCTATTCTAACTTTATCATCTTTACTCATCATCATTACCTCTATCATATCACATCATTTGACAACTTTTACTCTTCAAAATTTTTCATCAAAAATTTTATTAATTTTCAAACCCAATTTAAATTTGCAGTTTTCTACCGAATCCAAGATAAGGTAAAATCTGGTACCAGCAATCGCTGATGCGGCTGGCGAATCTAGCAAGTGGTTAGAAAAATCCTTACCACACGTCTTGTCATTTTTCCGTACGAAAAGTTAATGGAAGAAAATAAAGTGATGTAAACAGAATAACATTAAAATATACAAATTAATCCAACAAGTTATTATATAAAAATAATTAAAAAATAAAATAATTATATAAAAATATAAGAAAAATAATTAAAAAAATACTATAATTATATTTCATCCGTACAATCTGTGCTGGACTTGGCTTAAATTTCATAGTTGCAGTATGTTTAAGAAAGATGGCGATGACGGAGGAACTTGTCGGATTTGTATGGCCAGTCATGCTGAATTTATTTACCGTCTAGTGTTTTGCAATACATTTTATGAATCTGTCATTGCCTAACAACGCAACATTGATTTTGCCTTGCTTTCTTACTCGGAGATTGGATTTGGGGTGTGAATGTGGTAGTTTTCAACCCAAACCCGAACAACCCCACCCCAACTCCATTTATAATATTTTTGGTTTAAGCATTTTTGAAAAAATATATTATAAAATTCAAATTGAATTGACTTGATTTCAAAAGTAGATTGGTTTGAGTTAGATAATTGTCAACCTGACCTGATTTCATATATTAGCACATAATATAAAAGAATTAACTAGATATTATTGCTTTGAAATAAGATTATTTAGTAATTATTTTATTGTAAAAGTTATAAATCGAAAAGTATTCACATAAAAAGGATTAGGAAACGTTTGGTAAATTTGTGGTAAATGGTGTGGAGAACATTTCCGAAGGCAGCGGTTAATTCCACTAATCATCACATTTTTTTAGTTTTATCCCTACACTTCAATCATTTTTCCTACCAACTACGTCCATCAAGTCTATTTATTCCAACTTTACCTCTATCGTTTTCTATAAATCACATATTTTTTAAAATATTATCTTTTCTATTTCCTACCCCGTCTTATAATCCCACAAAATTTCTCATTCCCAAATGTCCTCTTAATTTTTATTCTTTCATATAAATTTATATTTAAGGGGGTGTTTGGGAATAGATAAAACTTTTGATGAAAAGTTGCAGAGAGTAGAAATTGTCAAATAATGTAATATGATAGGGATAATGATGAAGAGTAAATAGAATAAAGTTAAAATAGATAGTTTAGTTGCATTGGTAGTTATGTAGTAATGATTGAAAAGTATGATAGTTGTATAGAAAAATGTGAAGGAATGATTAAAAAATAGAGTAATTGTGGAGAGTGAAAAATTTTAACTTGACCTTTTTTATTTATTAACAAACACACCCTGAAATAGATTTAATTAAACAAAATGTATCTAAATATTATATATTTATCAACTCAATTTTTAACCCAAATGGAACCAGTTTCTATAGGATTAAAATAGGATTGGGTTAACATGTGAGAAATAGGGTTGAGTTGAGATTTTACAAGGTAAGTTAGGCTTATATTTATACCAACCCAGATCTCACATAAGGTGTATAGAAAAGAAAACATTATTTTTTATTTTATTTTTATCAGTGGCCAAATGAGTGCATGGAAGGAAAGATGGTTACATTTACTACCGATATTTGATAATTAAGAAGTTATTCATAGAAGCTAGGGAGAAGTTGCCTTGGTGGTAACTTAAGGGGTTGATAACTAGTCTACTTAGGTTCATTTTCTTTTTTGACTAAGAATTTTACCGGTATCTTTCTTGAAAATACAAGATTTTATAATTTTCTAAGAACTTTTATAAATTTATTATTATGAGTAGTATTAAGTAGTATTAAGGTTGTGAAAATATTAAATTATTATGTTGTATAAATATCAGTAAAAAAAAAAAAAACAGTGACAGAAGTCGGAACCTGATCCTATGATCCCGGGAGCATTGAGCCTCAATGCTCTCGGACGCATATATCTATTTTTTTTTATTTTTTCAAAATTTTTTATAAGATTGTTAATATAGGTGTATTTAACCTATGTATTAATTTTTACCATTTTTGAAGTATTTTGGATATTTATTTTTTATTTTTGAAAAGCAGTGGCATTTTAGTAATTTTAAAATATCTAAATGACTTAAAATGCCACTAATTTTCAAAAATTAAAAATAAATATCTAAAATACTCCAAAAATAGTAAAAATTTATACACATCTATAAATACATATAGATTAATAATATTGTAAAAAAAATTTTAAAAAAATAAATATATATGCCCGAGAGCATCATGCTATCAAGAGCATATAACCTGAATCGGAAAGAAGTCAGTTTCTACGTTCAATGCTGTGAACCGTACTCCAGTCATTTTATACATATTAATTGTAAGGTGGGTAGCCGTTCAAATAGCAGTAATTTGAACACCTATTTGCTCGCTGCAGGACAGCCAGAAAACCACGCTGGTGTACGCCATCTGCAGATTTTTATAACCCAACCCTATTTTTTTCTTTTTTTAAAGTTTTCAACGTGATTTGGTGGGAAACGTCTGCCAACCATATTTAGCAACCATAATCTGATTGAAAACTTCCAAAAATCAGTTTTCCCGCAATGTCCCAACAACCATTTAATGTTCTCAACGTGATTTGGGAGGAAACGTCTGCCAACCATTTTTAGCAACCAGAATATGATTGAAAACTTCCGAAAATCAGTTTTCCCGCAATGTCCCGGACTCGCAGCAAGCATACCGATCTACAGCTTGCAAGCTGATTTGGCAGAAACCTTTTCCATTTACTTAGCTTTATAAAATATGTTAGAAACATGATAAAAAATTAACAAATAATTAGTTGAGCTGATTAAGCTGGCTTAAGTTCGTTAATTAACTAACGAACCTTTTGTTTTGGATAATTATAGACAAGGTTGCTTTCAATTTATGTTACATGTTTCTGTATCTGGATTGCTGAAACTACAATTAAATATATTTTTACTTAATGAACATATTCTATACAAGTCATTACAGTCATGCTTAATTTAATGTCATGGACACAGCCGAAGTATTTCAATGTTATTGTCGAATCATTTCGGCCACTTTAACGATTAAATTAAAATTCAAACACTTACTTTTATGATGTTGATTTTACTTTCTTAGTACATATATAAGCCACTTGATCATCCAAATCGTGACTATGATGTGCATATTTAATTAGCATAAAACTTTTTTAATTAAAGCTAGTTTAGATAAAATGAGTTGCCCGGATTTTTATTTAACATTAAATAACAATGAAAACCATTGAATTTTAAAATTATGATGAAAACCATTGAATTTTAAAATTATGAAAGGGCTTAAAATATATTTTAAATAATAAATTTTAATACGTATATATAAAGATTAGGTGTGGCCCACACAAAACTAGGTTAAAATGTGCTTTGTACAGAGAACTGGATTTATATTATATTGAATTATTATCCTCATTTGATAATATTACTTAAAATCATTTTAATTAGAAATTTGTATGGGCCACACATAAGACGAGAATTTTAAGGTTTATATTCACTTGAAAATTATATTTATTTGTGGTCCACTGGTCCACTTTTATGATCATTCGGGTTCAGGTTCTAACCTTGAACTAAGATTTATAAAATATGAAAGGGTTGGCAATGGATTCGAGTAAAAATTCCGGTGAGAATTCGGGTGGAATTTGGGTTAATCATATTGAATTACTTTCAAAATTTTAAAATAAAGATTGTGTGATCGATTTCAAATTATGTGCGTTAAATATTTATTCACAAAACAACAGACCTGGATTATTTTTTAAAATAATAATTATGAATGGTATAACAAAAATTGTAAATTATACCAAGCTACATGTCTCATATGATATTTTTCCTGACATTTATATTACAATTCAGGTTATCATTTCAAATTTTCTATTTGAATTCCTGTATGCTCAAATCCAACGGTTTGGACCTAATTTCTAAATCGAAATTTTCAAATTATTTAAAACTACACAATTAAAGATGACAAGTTGTACCAACCGAGGCCAGCTCGGTTGGTCGCCAGCAGTGGCGCGGAAGGCATTTCTGCGGCTGGCGTGGGATCGAATCCCATTCGGGATTTCGGTCCCAAAAAATAGATGAAAAAATGTGTGGGAGCAGGTTGTCTCCCGGGTGGAAAAAATGTGTGGGAGCAGGTTGTCTCCCGGATGAAAGAGGTGTGAGAGTAGGTGGTCTCTCAGGATAGCTGTTGGAAGCTGTGTCTTCCAGATTTCTTTGGGGTGTTACGTGTCCCCAGATTTGTAAGAATGTCTCAGATCTTCAAGTATAATATGTGTTGAGATACATGTAATTATATACTAATCAAAAAAAAAAAAAAGATGACAAGTTGTGTTGTGCGTGCTCATCAGATCAACTCAATCCATACAGCTTGCATCTCCACTCTATGTATTGTAAATAAAAATAATATATGCTTAATTAAATATATTATTTTAAATACAATGGATAAAATAGATGCTCTAAAATAGCGCAGCTAGAGGTCATTTGAACAAGATATAAGTGAATAGTGTCTTTTTCTAATTGTTAACATATTTTTGGTAGAGAAAAAATTAATTAAAGGGCATTTCTCTTATAAAACTAGGTTCATTTTGCAACCCCTTGAGTTTCCTAATCTTTTCAATTTTTAGGAATTCAGGTTATATACGTTGCATTCAAAAGTATTTGCTGTTTAGTCTAAAGACAAAAATCAACTTGATTAAAAACTTTTATAATTTATAATATTAGAAAATATAGTTATAAAATAACCTCGTGAATTTAAACTTGTTGTAAATTGTATAGATCAAATTAAAATAATTTTTATATTTTACAAAAAAAGAATACAATGGATAGCTTGAATTTTAAAATTGTCAAAAAATTTCGAAAATACAAGGGTATGCATATATTTTTTAAGGGAGTATTTGTTAATATATAAAACTTTTCAAACAAAAACTTTTTACTTTCCATAACTATCCTATTTAAAAATTTTCACTTGTTTCTATATAATTATCCTACTTTTCAATTATTTTTCACACAACTACTCATACATTTAACTTAATTTTATTCTCCTTACTCATCATCATTAATCTTATCATATCACATCATTTTCTAATATTTTAAAAAAATTTACACTAAAAACTTTTTATTAAAAATTTTACCACTTCCTAAACATACCCTGATGTTTAATCTTTACACTATTAAAAGGGTTCAACCCATAGGAAGTTGTTCTCATGAGGAAAAAAAGAGAATGGGCATGGTGATAATTTTACAATGTGAGTACGTTTGTTTGAAAATGCGAGTATATTTGATTTTTCGATAAAATTTGTATTATATGTATACAAAGTCACAATTTGTTCCATTCATTCGGTGGATCAACTAATAAAACATAGGTAGGCATCATCTTTTCTTTTCGACATTTTAAAAAATATTTGTATATAAAATATTATTTTTTAATAATATTTCATTACGATTGGTAAAGTTTAAGACTTATTTTTGAATTTTTGAAAATTTAAATAATATTTTATTTTTTTGAATAAAATAGAATATAACAGCATCTAACGATATTTAATAGTATCTAACGGCATCTGATGACATCTAACAGCATCTAATGGCATCTGATTGAATTTAACTTTTTATATTAATAAGTTAATTTAATTTGACATCGGTAATATGATCCAAACCACCTTATAAGGTCATTTCTACCTTAAATACGAAATTAAAATTCAGATAATAAAAATTAATGAGATCACCTAAACTTAACAACATCTAACAACATTTAATTACATTTAGCAGGATCTAACAATATCTAACTGAATCTAACTTTCAATATTGATAAGTTAATCCTAATTTAACACCTATAATATAATTCTAAGCCCCTTATAAAGTCATTTATACTTTAATTACAAAATTTAAAACTTAGATAGTAGGATTTAATGAAATCTATATAAATCTAATGGCATCTAAGCGGATCTAATATCATCTAACCGAATCTAACAACATCTAATTGTATTTAACTTTTGATAATAGCAAGTTAATCTTACCCATGTAATATGATCCTAAGGCCCTTATAAGGTCATTTGTATATTAATTATAGAATTTAAAACTCAAATAATAAGATTTAATAAAATCTACCTAAATCTAATGACATCTAATAGCATCTAACAACATCTAACAATATCTAATTGATTCTAACTTTTGATATTAATAAATTAATCCTAATTTAACACCTATAATATGATCTAAGCCCCTTATAAAGTCATTTATACAGTAATTACAAAATTTAAAACTTAGATAACAGAATTTAATAAATCCACCCAAATCTAACAGCATTTAATAGCATCTAAAAGCATATAACAGTATCTAACAGCATCGAACAACATCTAATCAGATTCAACAGCATTTAATGACAACCAACTAAGTCAAACTTTTGATATTACTAAGTAAATCCTAATTTACCCTTATAATATAATTCTAAGCTCCTTATAAGATCCATTATACATTAATTACAGAATTTAAAATTCAAATAATTGGATTTAATAAAATTCACCAAAAACTAATAACATCTAACTGCATATAATAATATTTAACTACATCTAACTGTATATTACAGCATCTAATAATATCTAACCAAATCTAACTTTTAACATTAATAAGTTAATCCTAATTTAATTCTTTATAATATGGTCTTAGGCCTCCTATAAGGTTATTTGTACCTTAATTACAAAAATTAAAACTCTTATAATATGATTTAATAAAATTCACCTAAATCTAATAGCATATAACCACATATAATTGGATTTAACATTATCTCACTGGATCTAACCGGATCTAATTGTATTTAACAATATTTAATAGCATCTAATTTTAATATTTTTAAAAATATTTTAGATAAATTTGTAGATTTTGCAAAAGATATATACTTAAACATTCATTTTGGAACCATGCAAATCTTTATTTTGAATTAAATAATTTTAAAACTAAATAAATATATAAATCTATAATTATAATTATAACTAATTTAAATAAATATATAAAATTGTAATAATTATTTATATGTCTTTTTAAAATAAAGCTATAGTAAATTTTATATATCTATACTTTAGATTTAATAATATAAATATATGTGACTTTTTAGAACTTTTTTAATAATGATTAAATTGTGGTTTAGATTTAAATAAACTAACCAAGTATATATGATTTTTCGAACCGGTTTAATGATTAAGTATTTTTAAATATTTAATTAATAAAATAATGATTTTATTATATGTCCCAAAACTTAGATTGGTAGAAAATAATTAATTTAAATAATTTAAAATATTTTTCAATTATTTTATATATTTTCAATTGTTATTTTATATTTTTATACACTAACTAGGATTGCAACTTTGATAGTGTACCTCTTAGTATCTAAATCAAAGACATGCTTTTGGATAGAATAGATTTTCCTTAAAAAATTACTAGTGAGGTAAAGTAGGGTATATTTCCAATTAGGATAAGATGGATTCTATATAATGGGTACCTAAAACCAACATAATTGAGTATTATCATTCGTATGTACCATATCTTTTTTCTTCCTTCACCAGGATTTGGTTGTTTTTTTTTTACCTTTCATATTCTATTCTCGATATCTAATATTTTATTTATATAAAAAAACAATTTCATTACTTTAACATTAAATGTTTGTACCGAAATAATCAATTTAGACTTGGAGTTAAACCACCTAGACTTTCACATAGATAAGGTAAGATCAATTAGAAATCGAACCAATATTGTAATATATGATTCCAAAAAAATAGTGTATCCAACTTGGCATTTTATATGGCAAGTTGACTTGTTAACCATTAAAATTTTGACTAGCAAAAATTTATGGGTAAAATTCCTACTTTTAGAAAATAGTAGTAGATTTGATTCTCCTCTGGCAAGTAGGCCTCACAATCTCAACAAATCCATAAAATTTTCTAACAATTCTCCCTTTCAAATTTTTCATTTTAATATGTTATTTTTCATAACTCTCATGCATTACAAGTAGTCCTCGTGAGTTATGCTTGGGATCCGGTGAAGGATTATGGTAGTGAAAGCTATAAAAATAGAGAGAAAACGATTGAAAGAGTGAGATTTTGACCTAGTAGATCTTTGACATCTTTATGGAGTGAGAAAGAAAATTGGGCATAATTACAAGTAGTCCTCATGAGTTATGCTTGGGATCCGGTGAAGGATTATGGTAGTGAAAGCTATAAAAATGGAGAGAAAACTATTGAAAGAGTGAGATTTTGACCTAGTAGATCTTTGACATCTTTACAGAGTGAGAAAGAAAATTGGGCATAGAGAAAAAAAATGAAGAAAGCTTCTTAATAGGGATTTTTTCTAGAAGGTAAGTAGATTTTTCTTTTATTTTTGCTGAAGAAAATGCAAAGATTATTGACGCATGATCTTTTCAGACCGGTTGGAAATCCGGTGATTTCCGACCGGTCCAAAAATATATTTTTTTTATTTTTTTTTTGAAAAATAATTTTATAAACTTGTTAATCTAGTTATATTTATTTTATAAACCAAGTTTTATCATTTTTGGATATATCTATATATTTATTTTAAATTTTTAAAAACAGGGGTATTTAAGTCATTTTAAGAATATTTAAAATGACTTAAATACCCCTGTTTTTAAAAATCCAAAATAAATATATATACATATCTAAAAATGATAAAACTTGGTTTATAAATTAAATATAACTAGATTAACAAGTTTATAAAATTACTTTTCAAAAAAAAATAAAAAAAATAAATTTTTGGACCGGTCGGAAATCACCGGATTTCCGACCGGTCTGAAAAGATCGGTCCTCAAGATTATTTGATTTTTCTTTTGCATAGATTATATTATATTATAAACAAAATTCAGCGAGCAGATTTTTATAGTAAGCAGAATTTTTTTTTTCTTTCCCTTTAATTATTTAGAATTATTAGATGTGTCGAACAAATCAAAAATAATGTTCAATATATACAATTGACATTAAACAGAGGTGCTTGGATGACAGCCATGACTGCCGAACCCATCAAAGGAAATATGGAGAAGAGGAAATCGCACATCTGATTTCTTTTGGCTTTTTTGAAAATTTTGGAAAAGTCCCTCCTAATAGATGAAATTGCGAAAAGTCCAGGTAAGGTAAATTGCAAAAAGCCCTTTTCTTTGGCAGGGCTGGATTTGACCAAGGCCTGAAAATTTCGTTGTTGTGGATCATAACCAGCAAGAGTGGTCTAGGTCTGGAGAGCTCAAGTAGAAGTAGATAGGCTTGGAGAGCCCATCAGAAGATCTAGTGGGTTAGACTTGTAGAAACCCAACAGATAGGTCTAGTGAAAGCCCACCTAAAAGCCCAAGTAACGGCTAACATGTCTGTCCAAGAGCTGACCCAGTAAGCAGGGGCCAGCCGTGCCACGTGTCGCATCCAAAGTTATCAGAATCGTTTTTATCATATCTTTCAATCCTTAATTTCAATTTAGACGATCCAATATTCTATTTTCATGTTTTTGGACATTCTTAATCTTAAAAATGGATCAGATTTATCATCAAAGGTCAAAATGATAAGTTTTTGGTGAGCAGCTCTATATTAAGTGAGCAATCACAAGTTTGTAGCTCACCTAAGATCAAATTTCACATGTTTTATTTGTTAGCTTAATAAATGAGTTAACTAAGCTAGATTTTTAAGATAATTATAAGATTATATAGATGTTCTGTAATGCATAACATACTCATTATACATTCTAATTTTCACTTACTAAGTTTTCCTCCTTTTAGTATTTTAAATTGTCCAATAGATATACAGCTGGTGGGTCGGAATGGTTTTATCTAGAAATTTATAAAGCATACATTTTATTATTTATTTGAATTTGAACCTGATTATGTAGTGTAATAAGTTTGAATAACATTTACCAACATAGGGTTATTTTGATTTATTATTTTAATGCAAATTAATAGATTGTGCTTCCCTTTATGCTTGTATCATGATTTAAATTTGGCCCAATATGTGATGGATCTTAGGAGATAATTTTTGAGTCCAAATACAGTTTGCAAATGGTGTTTTTGAGCCTTGGATATTACAAATATATTAGGAGAATATAACTTTACAAATAAAATACAGATAAGGTAAGTTAAAAACTAACACAATCCAACCTAAGTTACACCTCAAACAGCAACAACAACACCACATGCTATTTACTCCAAATAATTATCTATATTGCTGTGTGAATTTTTAACATTTTTCATAAAATTTTCCGCCGTTTTTTTTCCTTGTTACCGAACAGACCTTATATTTCAAAATGTGTTTTTTTGTTTTGCGTCTGGCCTCACCAGGAAGCTAGTTAATTGCTCTTTTCGTATAAAGCTACGTAATTGTGCTTCAAGTTGTATAACTCTATTACGACCAAGACAAACTAAATTATTCAAAATGAAGGCCCCAAACATTCCATGCCGGTGATTTTGACTTCTTGGAGAAGTAAGCTTAAAATTTTTATTTATTTAGAAATTTGAATTTTTAAATAGTTTGAGGGTTCATGTACTGTATGGTTACTAGAATACATGGTAGTGCAGAGGATCATTGCAACAACAAATGTTTTAATATAAGGGTCGTCATATTATACAATATATTGTATATTAGTTTATCCTACAATATTCAATTTTTTCATTTTATTTTTACTTTTTTTAATTTTTCTTCATGAGCATGTTTTCTTAAGTGTATTTAATTCATATACTAAGTTTTACCATTTTATAATACTTTTACATATTTATTTTTATTTTTAAAAATCACATATTTTTAGGGGTAAAAAATCAAAAATAAATATGTAAAAGTATTATAAAAAGGCAAAACTTAGTATACAAATTAAATACACTTAAGAAAATATGTTCATGAAGAAAAATAAAAATAAAATGAAAAATTGAATATTGTACGATAAGCTAATATACAATATATTGTATAGTATTATGACTCTTAATATGCAAGTTAAAAAGTAATTAAGGAAAGATAAGAGATGAAAATTGATTTTTTAATTCAATTATAGTGGTAATTTGCAAAATCTGATTTATACGAAATAAAAGTATTTAAATATAAGAAATTTTTTTTCAAAAAAATTTGCCAGTAGGCTATGTTGCCCATTACAGTTGCAGCGCTCATGAGCCAATTGATGGATCATGGGTTAACAAAGGTTTCTGATAGTAGGAGTGCAACTTGGTGTCTGGTCGTCTTGAATTCACCCGACTCAGTTTCAAAACTAAATTTGAGTTTAATTTTTCAATTTTTTCAAATTAGACCCGGTTTCAATCCAACCCAAGAAAACCCTAAACCAATATTGGATATACATCAATCCGGTACCAAACACGACTGGTCCGAACCCGATATTCTTCCTAATATATTAAAATATTTATATTTATTTATATATTAAGTATTCCAATTATAATTGTAATAAAAGTTATTTCATATAATCATAACTTAGTTAAACTATAAGATGTTTATTCTAAAACTTAAATATTATATGCATTTGTTTATAAAAGTTGAAATATATTATATTTACATTAGCTTTATTTGAAAATAATTATAAATATACCAATTCTTCAAATTTACTACATATATATTAATTAACTACATGAAATATAAGTCACACTTTTATTAAACTTTAGATAATAATTTCATGTAATTTCATTTATTTTTCTTACGTTGATTTTTTTAATAATATTACCTCGATTGTTACATGTAAGTTCATTATATTTAGAGTTATCTTTTAATTATAAGACTAACTTTTATCGAAATTAAATATATTATAGGTCATATAAATATATTCACATATAATTATTCATGTGCTAATGGAATAATATTTAAAAAAATTATTATTTCTATCAATAATTTTAACTTTTATTGGTTTGAAAATAACCTGAATTTCAATCGGAAAATAAAACCAAAACCAATGTCAACCGGACCCAAACCCGGATTCTAACGTTAGAGTTCGAGTTTGAGTTTACATAAGCACAATCCAACCTGAGTTGCATCCGTATCTGGGGCCACGGGCAACATTAACAGTCAGATACAAAGATTCATCTGGCCGCACGTTTAGCGGAAAATAAAGATTCGTTTGGCGTTGCAATAAAAGTTTTACGATAAAAAAAATAAGCTTTATTAGAAAGTGTTCAAATAAAAAGTTATTATGTATATTTTTTGAAGCATAAAGTTATTACGTATTTGATTGTTGAGTGTTTGACGATGATACCAGAGAAGCGCTAATAATGTTGTGTTTGGCTAAAATATTAAAAACGCTTTTAAATACGAAAAATTAACAAATGGGGCATATGAAAGAGATTTTAAAATTAAGTTGTTTAATAATAAAAATATTTTTATTGTATATCTTTTTTAATATTGTTCCAATTGGAATCTTTTTACTTATAATATTACAGATATTTTTTCATTTCATATTACGAGGGTGTTTGTTTATATCAAAATTTTTTAAAATTAAAACTCTTCGGTCCAAAACTTTTCGTTCTAAATAGTTATTTTATTTTTTAATTATTTTTACTTCTTCTTGTACAACTATTTTACTTTTTAATTATTTCTATATAACTATTTATACATATCAAGCTCACGAAATCTTAAAAATATCACAAAGAAACCAAGCTAAGAGACGAGGCGGTGATGCCGTCTCAACACACTAACTAAGCTATCACTACATTGTATAATTTTTTTTTAAAAAAAAAAATTACAGTATTAAAATGTAAAAGTTGTCAAAATTTATTTAATTTCCTGGCAAGATGTAATTAGAACTTATCCATTTATTTTTAGAATAATGCATATATCCATTTCTGTTTGAACACACTCAAAATGAATTAGATGGAATTTGATTTGACGGTATTGAATTATTGGGAAATAAATAAAATTAGATTTACAATTAGATATGTATTACTATTAAAACCTGTTTAATATTAAAATATATAGACTCTCATCAAAAATATATATAGACTAATTTTATTTTTATAAATTATGCAAAATAAAATAATTTTTAACAATAAAAAAATTAAATCGATATATAAAACTTCATAGACAACGTATTCATTAGATATATAAAGTGTAACCACGTCAAAAATAACAAGAGTAACTATATAAACTTGATGAGAAGGATTTATCCGGACATGAGATTCATTTAATTTTGTTGGTGCATTTTTGTCTTTTTATTATGGATACGATTGGCTTAAGCTATTTAAATATTGGAGCTCTTTTATGAAACTTCCTATGTAGCCTCATCCACTTTCAATATCCTTATGGTTGATGGAAAATCTATTCTTTTATGAACCCTCCTGTGTAGCCTCATCCACTTTCAATATAAACATGTAAAATTAGTATAATAATTGATTTAATATTAAATATCAATTTTCAAGTACTATTTTCAATATTTAAAGTATCTAAAATATTATAAATACGTGGATTCTATAAAGTATTATTATATTTTAATACATATGTGAATGAATTTAAGCATTTTTCTTAATATACACATGAGCAAATCTATTTTTTAGCAAATATGGCTTACACACATATTGGATTTGGATAAAACTTAGTCTCTAAACTAAACGAATGATGTTAAGGGTGTGTTTGGCAACAACAAAAAGTTGTCACAGTTAAAACTTTTCAATCTAAAACTTTTCACTCTCCGCAACTATCATATTTTTTAATCATTTCTTCACATTTTTCTATACAACTACCCTACTTTTCAATAATTTCTACACAACTACCAACACAACTAACCTATCTATTTCAACTTTATCATGTTTATTCATCATCATTACCCCTATCATATCACATCATTTGACAACTTCTCATCTCTACAACTTTTCATCATATGAAATATCCATTCTCAAACATCAAACATCAAAATCTCAAAAATTAAAAGGGTTACATGGAACAGCTTCTATATAGCCGGATTACATAAAAGTGGACCCAATTTAAATTAGTGCCACATTTGAGCTTTTTTTCAATTGTAATTTTTTGTAATTACGATATAGGTAAGCTATTTTAGAATTTTCGTCAAACACTCGCTTCACCCCATAAAACTGCTTTTCTTTTTAAAAAAAACTGTCCGGAGAGGTACAAAGGCCTGACCGAACAAAGTATAAATCATTTTTCTAAAAACTCCTAAAGAAACAAGATAGTAAGCTAACACACATTACAATAAACACCTTTTCAACGGAATACTTCATTGATTATCCGTTGATTAGAGGATTTAGAGTTGTTATCCGGCTTTAATATTTTTTTTATTGAGATCTATATAACATAACAGCCAATATTACAATTAAGTACATTTATATCCTGGCAATATGTAAAAAAAAAAATCCTGCAAATCTTCAACATTAAAGGAAATTTATATAAAACTTTTATATCGGTAGAATTATAAAAACCCGACAACTCGGGAGGACTTGTTATAAAATCAAATCACCCCTTACCAAAGGTAAAGAGGTAATTCGAACGTTACCGTGAAAGCAAAGCCGTCGCTGGCCCGGCTTCCGTAGTTCAAAGTATAGTCCCTATCACCTTTTCTCCAGGGTACAACTGAGTTATCCTTTTCTATTGCTTCTGAAGCTCTGAAGGGTGAGCCACAGAGTTTTATAGAATTTCCGTTTACAGTTTGATATTTCTAGAGGGAATTGCAGAAAGTGTAGTTTGGTCCGAAATTATCAGACGGAAATACGAACGGATAGGATTCGACATAGCATACAAAAATGTGCTTAAGAAGCTGTGTTTCCACGTTGAAGAGGATTTGTCTCTCTCAATCCATCTAATATGGAAATTTCTTCTCATGATTTCTCTCACACTGAAGGGGAGAGAGAGTTATACCTAGTTACCTACCCATGAAGAAGCTTCGAACTCATGTTGAAATTATTACCCAATGTCTTCCTCTCAATTTTCATTTTTCAATGGCCTGCCATCGAGAAATCGGATGCTATACATTAACTGAAAAGATTATTTTTATATATTTTTTATTTAGTCTATTTCACAGTTCACTTCCATTGTCCACAATCGCGTCCTAAAGTTTCAGGTTAACCTCTAAGGAATTTTTACTTTCTCGTCTTTCTCTTCCATCATTTCCCACCAAATTAAAATTATTTCCACCATGCTATTCATACGGATGAATTCATGGGTATTACAGTTTCAATAAACAAAACTTTATTTGGAATAAGATAGCCTACATTGAAAAAAATTATTTAAAAATAAGAGTGTATTTGAAAAGTGATAAAACTTTTTAAAGTAAAAGTTTTCAAAATGGGAAAAATAATGTGATATGATTTGAGTAATGACTAAGAAATGAAGTAATTACAAGAAAATTATAAAGAAATGATTGAAAAATATAACAATTGTATAGAAAATATGATGAAATAATTAAAAAAGTAAAGTAGTTGTGAAGAATAAAATGTTTTAAATGAAAATTTTTTAATTTGAAAAATTTCATGTGCGAACAAACACATCTTAAAAAACCTCGGACCCTAGTTGTCTGCATGTCAAATAGGGAGTCTTCCTACTAGTGCTCTTTGAGAGGTGATTTCCAACGAACGAAGAGAAGAGAAGAGAAGGAAAATTGACTGCGAAAGTCGAGGGACAAAGAGGATAAATTCAGGAACTCGAATGCTTCATTAAAGTTTGAATAATCATGTTCGGCGAATAGTTCTTCGAAATCTAATGTCTTTCATGGAGGAAGGTCTACTTATAAATGAATTGCAAACCCTAGAAATCTTAGACGATATAATTAAAACACTTGATCTGGGAAAAAATTCGATAGTCATCAGCACCATATGGACAACGAAATCATATAATAGAGAAATCTTTAAGGCAACTCTCCTATGGCTGCGGAAATTGACGGGTAAATGTGAGTTCATTGACGTTGAGAAAAATCTATATTTAATCTCATTCGAAAAATGGGAGGAACTATAGAAGATTTTGATGGTAGGTCGTGGATTTTTTTGTAGACAACTGGTTCTAATTGAAAAACTAAAATTCCTAAAGTGCCCAAAGGATTTAGCAATCTACTCTACTCCAATGCGTATTCATATTGGGGATATCTTGTATCTCTACGACAAGGGAGCAATGGGTAAATTGGTGGTCAGCACTTTCAATGGATTATATGATATAAAACTGGAAGGTAATGTTGTTCAAATAAGGGTGGATATAGATGTGTGGCAATCTCTCAAGCGTGTCATCTTTGTGAATTATTCTCATATGAGAAAGAAGTGGTTAAAATTCAAATTCGAGAGATTTACCACCTTCTGCTTAGCTTGTGGAAGGTTGGGATATGCATTGAAGGATTGTTTAGATATGCCACAAGAGGTGAAAGAAAAGGCTGAAACTGATTTGCAGTATAGAAGTATTTTGGGGGTTGGGGCCAAGAACGATGGTATAGAGTGGAAGGAAAGTGGGGGGCACAAAGTTATTCCATATACATATTTGGAAAGTCCTATAGTGAAAAGTGGTGCTAGTAAAGCAATTGACGAAGGGGGAGAGCGGTCTCATTCTTCGATTAGACATGATAAGAGAAATGATGATGAAGAAGAGAACATGAGGCCAAAAGTTATTGTGGGTAGCTCATCCAATAGGAATTTCTGTTCAAAAATTCAACAAGAAGATTTAGACAATAACTATAAAGTTTTAAATGAAAGGGACATGAAGTAATTACCACAAGTGAGGTTAATAATAGAGGGGTAGATGAGAAGCATTTATGGAAGGAAGGAGAATTTTAAAGCACAATTGGTAGGATGATTATGCAGCGTGAAATAAATATCAAGATAACAAGGAATTTCAGCAGGAGAGGATGAATGTGGAAAGACATGCTGATGAAATTATCAACAGAATTGAAGGAGAAAGTCTTATAGAAACAATCAAGGAGACAATTGTTTTTTTTATGGGTATATTTACATACATCTCAACACATATTACACTGAAGCTCTGAGACATTCATATAAATCGGGAGACACACAACTCCCCCCAGGAAATCTAGAGACACAACTCTATCAAAGAATTAGGAAGACACAGCTTCCACCAACCAAACGGGAGACCAACTGCTCCCACAACAATTTTTCTTCGAAATCCCACAGTGGGATTTAAACTCTAGACCTCTGCTCCGGACGCTCCACCAACAGCAGGGTCAACCAACCGAGCTAGCCTCAATTAGGAGACAATTGTTTTAATGGAACTTAATAGAAACCATAATCAAAATAGTAGAGAGGGGAGAGTTTGATTAACGAGAAGGATAAGGAAAAAATGAATAAGATTGTCTGTCAAGAGGAAAATATGGATGAGTAAAAATTGCAGCAATCTGGATCATTAAAGGAGATTTCTTACAATCAGGCTGTGAAGGGAAGATGGAAAATAAATGCCAGAAATTTTAATAGACTTGAGAGCAAGAGTACGAGTTCATCTGAAGCTTCAGTAGCAACTTGAAGATGACAGCAATAGAGTACAGTTTTAGATGTCCAAACAAGTATTAATTTAGTAGAGAGAAGAAGCAAAGCTCTAGCCCCAAGGGATCATATACAATAAAATTCAAACGGCAATGGCTGAGAATGGAAGGTAGAAGATGTGGGCTAGCTCTATTTTGGGAAAGGGAATGGTGTCTAGAGAGTCGCAATTAAATTTTTCTCGTCCAACTACATTGATGCATAAATTGATTCACCTCCTAGAAATTTGTGTAGATTTACTAGTTTTTATAGTGCCCTAGAATCTCGAAGGAGAAGGGAGTCTTGGAGTCTTCTTGGTTATCTTAGATGTCTCAGCAACCTTTTATGGGTGGTGGTTGTTGATTTCAATGAGATCCTTACAGCTTCAGAATTTTTAAGCGTCAATGTTCATTCTGAATTCCAAATGAGTTAATTCAAATCGGTGGTGGATGATTGTGGCTTGATAGATCTCCATTTTGTTGGTTTCCCCTTTACATGGTGTAATAATATAAGAGGTTCAGTACGAGTAAAAGCTAGATTAGATAGTGTTGATTTCAACTGATTGGTTAGATCTCTTCCCTTTGGCCTAGAACCGGTACCTTATGGCTGCCTCTTTTGATCATTCTCCTCTTTTGGTGGTTTTAAATAATAGTTCAAAATACAATAAACTCTCAAAAATTTTCATATGTGAGATGTTTTAGGGAAAGGAAGAGCAAAAGATGTAATCTAAGAAGCTTTGCAAGAAAATTTTTCTAGTTAAGAGGACACTGAGAAATCTTTAAAGGTAGTAATCAATAAATGCAGTGTGAAATTAATGAGATGAAATATGCAGACTAGAGAAAACATCAGAAAGAAATTTCAAAACAGCAGCAAAGAGTGGCACAAGTAAAGAAATTCCAGCCTTTAGATCAACGGGATGAGGAAATAAAAATGCGAGAATTCCAAATTAATAATTTCTTAGAGGATGAAGAATTATTGTGGCAACAAAGATTGAGGCTCAAATAGATTAAATTTGGTGACAGGAATACCATATATTTTCATAGGATTGCAAGTGAAAGAAGAAGAAAAAATTATATATCTATATTTTCTCCGATGATAATAGGCAAGTGAGTAATTAAAGAGGGAAGGAGCACTTGGCAATAAAGTACTACATGAGACTTTCAAATCTGCTGGTGTTATGGATCTGCATGGAATTTCTTGTCTTCCTCGTCAAATTAATAGAAATAGAAAACAAATTATTGACTGCCCCTCTCTTTATGGAAACAAACACTTTAAAACGTATAGATCCAGGTAAAGCACCTGAGCCTAATGGTTTGCGTATTGCATTTTATCAACAACATCGGGATATTGTTGGTTCCCAAGTATTCAATGCTTGTAGGAATTTTCTAGAATCAAATTCAACAGCTGACTAAGAGTAGTTGATGAGAAAGATCAATTATACATATATTGTATTAATTCCAAAGAAAGAAGGTGCATCTAAATTAGAGTAATTCAGACCCATAAGTTTGTACAATGTAATTTACAAACTTATTCCTAAAGTGTTAGTAAACAAACTTAAGGGCCGTTATTAAGAATCACCTCACCAAATCAGAGTGCTTCCATCCGAGGTAAATTGATATCAAATAACATATTGATTGCTTATGAGGTGTTATACTCATTGAGGAGAAGGAAATTTTGTCAAAAGGTGGAGGTGGCTATTAAGTTGGATATGTCTGAAGCTTATAACAGGGTTAAATAAGATTATTTATGTCATATAATGAAAAGAATGGGCTTCAATGATGTCGGGATAAGATGAATATGTTGTTGTGTATCTATGGCTACATCCAGGGCAAACATTAATAGCTTCAAGTCAAATGCATTTCAGGCAGAAAGGAGGCTTCGTTAGGGCGATCCTTTATCTTTTTAATTATTTCTTTTTTTGTATAGAAGGTCTCATATTGCTGTTAAACCATGCTAATGTGAAAAAGGAGATTACAGGTATAAGATTTAATAGAAGTTGCCTAAGTTTAACCCACCTTCTTTTTGTTGATGACGTCCTCTTATTTGTTCAAGCAAATACAACGAAAGTGAGTAACTGCTATCGATCTTCAAAGTTTACGGGAATTGTACTGGTTAGCAAATAAATATGGGTATACAATATTTGTTTAAGGGTGTGTTTGGTCGGGTTAAAAAAAATATTAACCAAAACTTTTCACTCTCTATAATTACCCTATTTTTAATTATTTTTTTACATTTTTTATACAAACTATCCTACTTTTCAATCATTTCTACATAACTACCCATATAACTAACCAATCTATTTTAACTTTATTCTATTTACACCTCATTATTACCCCTAGCATATCATATCATTTTATTTTCTATCAATTTCATAACTTTTACCTCAAAAATTTTTTATCAAAAAGTTTTACCCCTAACTAAATATACCCTTAGTAAAAACACTCTAAAGGATGCAAGGAAAGAGGTAGTGCGGCTGTTTGGAATAGATGGAAAAGATATTCAAATACATCTTGGTCTCTCTGCCTGGATTAGCAAGTCAAAGATTTGGTTTTTTCAATATGTAAAAGAGCATGTTTGGAGAAGAATCCAAAAATGGCAATCAAAATTGTTGTCATATGGAGGTAAAAAAAACTAATAAATAAAGTTGTGACTCACGCCATCCCAAGCTGTACGATGCAATATTCAAATTACCAAAAAATTTCTGCAATATTGTGAATGCTATGATTAGTCGATTTTGGTGGGGAGAGAATAATGGCCATCGAAAAATCAATTGGATAGTATGGAAAATGATGTGTGAACCTAAGGCAAGTGGGGGTATGGGCTTTTGAGATTTTTCATCCCTTAACCAAGCATTCTTGCAAAACAAGCCTGGTGATTAGTGACCATTTGGGAGCCACTGTGCTATAAAATACTAAAAAGCAAATATTTCTCTGAAGGCACTTTTTGGTTGTGTTCTACACCTATTTCATTTTCTTTCCCCTAAAGATGTATTTTGGCAACAAGAAACCTCCTTATGACCTATTATCGTTGGAGGTTGGATAATGGCAAGAAAATAAGGTTCTTTTATGACAAATGGACCCTTGTAGAACTACAATGTGCTGGTCCTCTTCCTAGTTATGTTAATGAGAAAACAATAGTACATCTATTTATTTTTATTTTATTTTATTTTTTTGATGAAAAGGAAATACCGTATCCCTATTCCCTAACAATATGGAAGGGATTAGGGATAGAGTAATTCAAGCAATTCATTGCAAAAAAATTATCTGTACAAAGTTTTCCAACAATAGCTTGGTGGGGATCACCCCACCACAACTGATGAACCTCATAAGAGTTCGAAACCAGCTCAGCTAAGGAATGAGCGACCTCATTTCCTTGCCGTAAGACATGATGGACCAAGAAGGATGAACTATCCCTAAGTATGGACCTAATTTCAAAGATGATCAAGCCTACCGGAGAGGTGATGGGTTTAATATTTGACAAAAATTTGCATAGGATGAGAGAATCCGTTTCTAATTGGGTGTTGCAAATGTTAAGCTGGATCGCCCATTTCAGCCCGAGAAGGAAAGCGGTAGCTTCCATGAAAATCGGGTCCGTCACCCCAGCCTGTCTCCACCCACTAGCTGCAACAAAGGCACCCCGAGAATCTTTGATGACGGCTGCACACGCAAAAGCATCCATATTCCCTTGTCTATGGGCATCCACATTAATCTTCACGAACCCCGACGGCGGCTTACACCATCGGGGCACAAGAGATCTGTCCAAAATCCCCGTCAAGACAAGGGAATTAGCATTCCGATGTTGGTTAGGGAAGTCCGCACACCATGCCAAAGTATCCGTGAACCTCGGTTGCGCCTTCACTTCCCTGAATCTGTTTCGGATGTACCAAACTCTCCAGCAGCAAATAACAAAAAACTTAATATCCTCTGTTTTGTTCCTCCTCATAAGCAGTTTGAAAATCTCCAAGACTGATGCCTCCTGAAAGGTCAACCTTGCCGCTTTCCAGCAAACCCCTCCCGTCGATGCGCATCTTAAGAAAAGGTGGTTCATGTCTTCAATCCCGTTTCTGCATAACACACACCTCAGGTCAATGTCAATGCCCCTCAGAAGTAAATTTTGTAAGGTAGGGAGGGAATTCTGGATAAGTCTCCAGCCAAAAATAATGACTTTGCTTGGGAGCATGGTTCGCCAAATGGCCTTATAGCACTCCGCGAGCTCCGTGTGGTCCTCGCCCGAGCACAGCATCCTGTATGCCGATTTGACTGTATACTGTCCATTCGGTTCGTGCTTCCAGAACATACAGTCCTCCACACTCCCCTGGGTGAGAGGGATCGTATTAATCTCCTGCCATCTTGCCTCCCCTGCCGCAGCCACCACCCTATCCTTGATCCACGAATTTGTTCTGCCATCAATGAAATGACTGATCATCACACTATCCGGGATTGATAGCGGGAGGGGTCCAACCTTATCCACCTTAGACTCCAACCAAGGGTCAGAAAAGAACATCACCCACTGCCCATCTCCAATCCTCCATTTGCAGCCCCTCATAATCACATTCCGTGCCCGTAATATACATTTCCAAGTAAAGGAGTCAGATTGTTTCGCCTTGCAGGACCATAAGTATGAATTTGGGAAATATTTGGCTTTTAGGACTTTGTGGCAAAAAGATGTTGTGCAAGATACTAACCTCCAAACTTGCTTCGCCAGGAGTGCACAGTTGAATTTGTGGAAGTCCCTGAATCCTAGTCCACCAGAACGTTTAGGTTTACATACATCCTTCCATGCCACCCAGCTCAATTTTTTTTGCCATCCTTTTCTCCCCACCAAAATTTACTAATCATTCCATTAAACTCCTTACAGATTGACTTGGGTAATAAAAAGATGTTCATCGTGTACTGGAGATGATAACAGTTGTGGTTGGGGAGGTAGGATGGGAAAGCATTCAAATAGTGACCTTTTCATTGCAAGAAGAGGAGGACTTGATCTTCTAGCCAAATCGAGCCTAATGATATATATAGAATTAAGGTTGGATATAGAAAGATTTTACAGTTTCAATCTAAATTTAGAAGAGTGACAGAACATTCAAGACAGGAGGGTCAGACTGTGCAAAACTCAACCAACTCTAATAACTAATTAATTTTCCACTTCATTTGGAAGCTAAAGCTCCCTGTAAGCATTAGAATTTTTAGTTGGAGATTGCTTAAGGATGCATGACCTACAAAATCAAACTTGATGAAATGGGAGGTAACGGTGGAATCATTGTGCTTTTCTGCAGAAATGAGGAGGAAGATTCTAGGCATTTATTCTACACATGTCCTCAAGTTAATGTTTCTATTGATCCTCTGCTTAAAAGGCAGTTGATGTATAACTCAAACGATCATCTCATTAACATTTTTAAGCTGATGCTCAATAAGTATGATGATACTTTAGTTTGTAGGCTTTTGGTAACATGGTGACTGATTTGGAAGGAAAGAAATTATTTTAGAATTACTAGTGAAAGGCCAAATTTTCGGAATATTCCTAATAGATTTGCACTGTATCTCCATCAATTTGAAACTGATAATTTCAATTTACAAGGGTCTTTGTTCATGGAGAACTTGCTTGTCAGATGGAAACCTCCTTTGGTAGTTCAAGTAAAGATTAATGGAAAGTTGCAAATGATAGGCTCGTTTTGTGGGACGGGAAGCGGTTATTAAGGAATCTAATGGTTATTACATTGCTTCAAGCTGTTGTCCATGGTTTGAATGGGCTAATACCTTATATATGGAGGCTAAAGAAATGTTGCTAACAATCAAATGGGTTCTGCAATTTTCTTTTCAAAACATCATTTTGGAAATAAACTCTATACTACTTACGAAAACTGCTTACGAAATTTCTCAATAGTTGGTGTCATATTAGAGCTCTAGTGGGTAGAATTATGGAGGAAATTGAAGAAGAAAGTGGCAAATTCAAAAGTTACTCTTTCATTCATGTTTGTAGATTTGAAGGCATAGTGGCCCATACACTTGCTGATCTTGCGTTGATGAAGGGGTTAACTAACTACGTTTGGATTGATATGTCTCCTGTATGTATAGCTAATGCCATGTGTAAAGACTAGAGATGTACTCATTTTTTTGGAGTTTCCAACCCGACCTCTTGACCAAAGTTCTTAGTGAGGGTGTACTAGAATATTTTAAAAAAAAATTCCATTAAAAACATGTCAAATAAAGCAACATAAAAGGTTAGAATAAAAATATGAGGTTTATAATTTTAATTGTAAAAAGGAAACGAGGGTAGAAACACACAATGCAAGGCAACATGGGATGAGGGAAGGGGTACCTTAGCATTTTTGTCAGTGGAGGGTTTGGATGGTTCTCTAATACACAAGTTTAAACTCACCACATCACCAGAAAGAGATTATCCCAGTGACGTCCCCTCTGCAATAACTTCACGTCATTCAATTCCTGATATTGATCTTTTTATTGCTAAATCAATCCTTCCATAGAACATTTGGGGCTCATGCTCTGGTTGTCACCATGATCCTGACTTGTGACCTTGCCAAGAAGATCAGATAACTCAATAACACCGCCGCATGCCAAGCTTTCTGTAATGACTACTACTCCGAAAGCATCTTAGACTCGATAATCTTGGAGCACTCCTTCAACACGATAGTGACCATGATGGTCTTCTCCTCTTCTTCATCTTGACATTTTACCAAAACCTCTTCTAAAGCTCAGCTTGCTCTTCTTCAACCATCAAAGTGTATAGCTACTGTGTTCTACATACATGACTTTAATATATTTTCCATCACATAAAAAGCAAAGGTGTTTGCTTCTCTACACTTGCAATTGCCTTTTCCACTGTAGCCATTGACCCTAACCTTACAACAGATTAATTTATTTGACAATTTCCTTGCCAAATTCTTATCTCGTACCACCTTGTTTTTCCATATCTTGATTTTTTTTAATGAAAGTATAGAAATGTAGCAAAACTCTATATAGATTGCATATTACACACAGTATATATAGGGTACAATGGGTACAATACAAAGCTAATACTAGAGTTGACTATATAGCTGGCCAACAGCTAATGGCAATAAGGTCTACCTAATATTAGCTAACTAAAATAATCGTAGTACATACAAGAAAATATGCAACTAGTGTACAATTGGTGTTCATTATTTCAATACTACCCCTCAAGTTGGAGCATGAAGATTCACAATACCCAACTTGCACAAAAAGAATTGAAATTGTTGTTTGCTTAGAGCCACAGTAAAAATGCTTGCTAAATGATTTTTCATAGGCACATAAGAAGTGGCAATATCTCCTTTGATTAAATGTTCCAAGATAAAATGACAATCAATCTCAATGTGTTTGGTTCTCTCATGAAATACCATATTGAAGGCTATATGAAGCACAACTTGATGTGTTTGGTTCTCTCATGAAATCCCATATTAAAGGCTATATGAAGCACAACTTGATTGTCACAAAAGAGACATATCGGTTGTGTACGAAATATCTCAAAAGACGTAAGAAAACACTGAAGCCAAGTAATTTATTGGTAGTGGAGGCCATAGAGCGATCTTCTGCTTTTGCTAATGATCATGGCACCATCGACCCCAACATCTGCTTCTTTGTCTTCTAGGATTTTAGTGAATTCCTAAGCATAGTGAAAAATCTAGTAAGAGACTTGCATGTTGGGGAACATATGGCCCAGACAGAGTCGTAGATACTATACAATTGAAAATTACATTCAAAATGAAGAAATAATCCTTGTCCAAAATGTCCTTGCAAGAATCGAAGCACTCTAACAGCAGCATTATAATGTTCTTGTTTTAGGGACTGCATGAATTTTGACAAGATGTGAACTAAGAGTGTGTTTGGTAATAAGTGAAAGTTGTCAAGTTAAAACTTTTTAATCTAAAACTTTTCACTCTCCACAACTACCCTATTTTTTAATAATTTCTTCACATTTTTCTATACAACTACCTTACTTTTTAATCATTTCTACACAACTATCAACACAACTGACTTATCTATTTCAACTTTATCCTATTTATTCCTCATCATTACACCTGTCATATCACATCATTTGACAACTTCTACTCTTTACAACTTTTCATCAAAAGTTTTATCTATTCCCAAACACACCCTAAATACCGTAACTCATGACGTATTACTGTTAAATATATTAAGTGGCCTACCAAAGGCCGATATAAGCGAGGATGGTGGAAAATATCTCTAGTAGCAAGGGCCAACTTGTGGTTTGGTTACATAAGAAAGTGTGTTGGCATTGCTCCAAGTAAACCATATTCCTATAAGATATCAAGAGCATACTTTCATTAACACAAGAATAGTCCTTGAGTATTGCATGCCACATCAATCCCTAGTAAATATTTCAATTAACTGAGATCCTTGATGTGAAAGCACTAGTTATAGGTACTATTTCAATTAAGAGAAAGCTTCTTAGTTTTCCTATAAGGACTAAATCATCAACATACACAAGTACCTAAGAAAAATATAGTCCTTATAATAGGTGAATAAGAAATAATCAGTAAGAGATTGGATGAAACCATAAGCTCTTAATGCTGCAATAAGCTTAGAAAATCATTGTTTGGAGGCTTGTTTTGGTCCATATAAGGACTTACACAATTGACATACCCGGTTAGGATGAACTGTTGTGAATAATACATTTTTCTATGAAGTTTCCAACCTTTGGCTACAACTACTGCAAGAAAAAGTCTGATACGAATTATCTTTGCTACTAGAGCAAAAGTGTCACAGTAGTCGATTCCCTCCACTTGAGTAAATCCTTTAACAGTAGTCTATCTTTGAAATGTTCTATTGTTCCATCTGCTTGGTATTTGATTTTATGGACCCATTTTGCACCAATCAGACATTTTCTTAAGGTAAATTCTCGATAGTCCAAGTACCATCCACCTCTAAAGCAACCACTTCTTTAGCCATAGCCTCTCGCCATCGTGGATCTTTAATTACGTCCTAGTAAGATTTAGCTCTATAGCCATTACTATAAAAAAAACTATTGATGGGAAAGAAAAAAATTATTACAAATAATATAATTAACAATGGAATGTAGGATTTTACTTGAAATTTCTTCTTAAGGTGATAACTACAATGTGGGGTGAATAAACCGTGCCAAGCAACATATGTAATCCTTCAAATGTATAGGAGAATTTTTAGATCTTTGTCCTCATCCTAAAGGAGATATTGAAAATTGTAGAGAGATGCAGACTAGTGTCCTGCTGTTCCAACCACTTTGTTATGACTATTTCTTGGTCATAGGCACCTATACATCACTCATGATGTTGGGTGTTGTAGATGTAGTTCTTTGCTATACAAACGCATCTTCATGAGTGGCAACATGCTGTTATTATAAACCCCTTTCCGATGTTCTATATGAATTTCATGTCCGTTGTGACCTATGCCTTGCACTTTTTTCACATCTTAATTCAATTATAACACTACACAGAGAATATTCATCACTCGCCCTTTATTCATTAGTTCCAAAGTCATGGCCCTAGTCACTTAAATGTGTTGAATTGCAGCCAAAACAAACCACACCTTCAAAATATGAAATAAGAGAACAAGTACTATCTTGAAAAGGAAAAACCTTTGCATGAAAAATCACATTCCTGGAAACAAAAATTTCACCTTTCTCTAAGTCACAAAGCTTCCATCCCTTCCTCTCAAAGGGATACCCAACAAAAATATAACATCAACTCAATTCTCTAAATTTATACCTATCTCTTGGATGATTATGAGTATACAAAATAACCAAAAACTCTAATATGGGAAAAGTTTGGTTTATAGGCAAAAAGAATCTCATAAGGAGTTATATTTTAAAGGAGAGGTGTAGGTATCTCTATTAATAGAAAATGAAGAAGTAAGAACAAACTTGCCCCAAAACTTGATGGGCAAGTGAGCTTCAAATCTAAGTGCTCTGGCTATATTAAGGATACGTCTGTGTTTTCTTTCTGCCCTTCCCATTTTGTTGGGGAGTCCCAACACAACTTGTTTGATGCAAATTTCCACTTTCATTATAGAAAGCTTTCATATGCTTAGGTATAAACTCGTAACTATTGTCAACACGAATGCCTTTAATAGATTTTCCAAATTAGATTTTCACAAAAGTACATAAATTTCAAGTAGTCTTTTTATTTTACTTTTCTCTTTCATTAGATAAACCCAGACATCTCTATTGTGATCATAACAATATTTAAGAAACAATGAGAAAGCAAGTATGAACTAACATGATACCGTTCCCATAATCACAATAAATAAGATAAAACATGATTCTACTATTTTACTACTAATTGGAAAATGATTACAAATCTATTTAGCCTGATAACAAATATCATAACCATCTTATTTATGAGTAGAGATCTAGTGCACCCAGGTGCATTTAGCTTCAATGCACCCGGGTGCAAAAATCTATTTTTATATTTTTAAAAAAAAATTATACAAATATTAATCTTGGTTTATACGAATTATGAAACTGCCACTAATTTTAGAAAATTCATAAAAATTTAAAAATCTTCAAAATTGGTAAAAACTGATACACATGCTAAATACACCTAAATTAACACTAGTATAAAAAATTTTAAAATAAAAAATAGGTTAAATACACCCGAGTGCACTTAAGCTAAATGCATTCAGGTGCATTGAAAAATGTCCCCTTATTTTTGCTTTACTAAGTAAACTTGCAATGCTGACTTAGAAAGTAAAGACAAATTTTGAATAAAAGATGTATCATACACTAGTGTCATAGTTAATAATCCTATTTCAGCCTCAAAATTTCCTCGATTGAAAATAAATGCCTAATTAATTCTCCAGTAAAATTTTAAAGCATTTAATTCTTTAACCAAGTCTGAAAAATATATCATAGAAATATTTCGCATTGTGTTCCACACTCTGATTTTACATCTGCAACGAGAAAATCATTGATTAAAAGAGCTGAATACAATAATCCATAAAAAATGATTATTTTATTGAAATGATGATGAAATGCATAAAAGATCTTTCTACGACTTTCCAAATGCACAAAAAATCGTGTCTAACGAAAATACAAAGATAAGTGAGTACACTTCACCCCACACCGTGACTCGAAAATGTGTAGCACATGACGGCACGCGCCGTGACTCAAACATGAGTTTACGCTTAGCCCATCGACCAACGATGACTCAGTTTTGGACTAGTGAGGGGCCCTTCGGCTACACTAGTTACCCTACACAATAAGCTAAGTACGCTCTCAGCTTCCGGATTCACACAGCAGACCAGTGTCTCCCGCATTCAGCTTAATAAGCCAGTGTGCCCCGCATTCAGTCTCTGAATTTACACATCAGGCCAGCGTGTTCCGCATACAGCCTCTACATTAAAATTTGGGTGGTTTTACCAAAAACTAAGTTTAACCAAATTGTTAAAAATGTATTTGAATCAATAAAAGGTTTGGGGCCAACTAGGCTTATTGAAAAGAGTTTGGGCCTGATTGTGCTCGACTCAATAAATTTAGACCCAAATGAGCTTATTGGAGAGTTTTGGTTGAAATGGGTTCAGGCGAGCCAAACTGGGTCCAAGTGAAGTGTTCTGGGTCCAAATGGGCTAACTTGAAGGTTTTCAAGCTCACATGGGCCTGTTGAAAGGTTGGGCCCAAGTGAGCTTGCTAAAAGGTTGGGCCTGAGTGGGTTGGTTGAAGGTTTTTGGGCCCACATGGGGCTATTTTAGAAGTTATGGGCCCAAATGAGTTTATGGAGAGCAAAACTGGGCCCAAGTAAGGTTATGGGCCCAAATGTGGGGGTATCGGGCCCAATGGAGAGGTGTGGATAAAAATTACCCGTCTTGGCTTTCATATGGAGCTGTGTAGAATTTACACGTGTACAAATTACAATGGATCTATAAATTTCCAATCCTGGGTAAAGAATAGAGTTTTCATAGCTACTCAATGCAAAACAACTTCTCCATCTTTTTGAATTTGCATGTCCGGAGGTCGCTATCATTTAGCGGGCCTAGCAGATAACACATATTCCCCAAGTGATGGCAAAGTATCGGCAATAGGTTCACTACAAAAAGTCCCTTACTATAGCAAGAATAGGATCTATTTAAATCTATCACGATTTGATTACCCGAATCATGAAAACCAAGTTGGGTTTGACGACTTCGTTCCAGTAGCGCAGTAAGTTGGCACAGTGACTGTATATGGACACCAAAGTTCGGGTTGAGTAAAAACAAAAGTATGTTTTAAATAGAATGAAAATACTTAACCCCGTGTATTCATTCAACTCGCCAACCGAGAAGTATTTGCGTGAGGAAAAGTAGTTTTAGAAAATAATTTTTGAAAATAGAAAGAAAATGTTTAACCCCGTGTATCCATTTAACCCACCAACCAAAGAGTATCTACGTGGGGAAAAGTTGTTTTAGAAAATAATTTTTGAAAATAGGAGGAAAATACTTAACCTCGTGTATCCATTTAACCCACCAACCAAGGAGTATCTACGTGGGGAAAAGTTGTTTTAGAAAATAATTTTTGAAAATAGGAGGAAAATACTTAACCTCGTGTATCCATTCAACCCGCCAATCGAGTAGTATCTACGTGGGGAAAAATAATTTTTTAGAAATAATTCTTTAAAATAGGAGAAAAATACTTAACCACATGACCCACCAACCGGGGAATATCTATGTGAGGAAAAGTAATTTTTTACAAAATAATAATTTTTTTAAAATAAGAGGAAAATACTTAACCTCATGTATCCATTCGACCCTCAACCGAGGAGTATCTACGTGGGGACAAGTAGTTTTAGAGAAATTTTTTTTTTTGAAATGAAAAACTCAAAAAGAAATTTTCAAGAGAGGAAACTTCAAGAGGATTGGACCTTCAAAAGCTCAGTTGTAAGGGGACGTTTGGGAATGTAAAAATTGTGGAAAATGTGGTATTTGGTGGGAGTAGAAAATGAAATATTTTGAAAATTGCATGATTGATATGAAATAAGATGGGTAAAGTTGAAATAAATAGGTTTGTTGGAATGTAGTTGATAAAAGTGAAAAAATATGATGATTGATTGATTAATGAGATGCCTTGAAACCCGTGCTCCCACCATTTTCCTCCTATATTTCCCACACTCAATTCCCAATCGTCCCCTAAATTGTTGGGAAAGCTTGCCTCGAGATCTCCCCCCGGATTGTGTGGTGAGGGCCCTATTTATAGGCCTTGGATGTCTCCAGGTAGGCAGTTCCACGATTTTAAAGAAGTGTGATCTTTTCACACCGGCTGTAAACCGGGTGGGTTTCAAACCACCTCAACTGGCTATTGGATGCGGGGAGACGAACCCGGGACGTCGAGGAGGGCGTACGAGCTTGACACTGTCTGACACCGGGAGAATTGCGGGCAGGTCCCTCTACCAGGTCCACCGGCTGCGTGCAGGTACCTCTCTCTCTCCCCTCCTCTCCCATGCACCCTCTCTCTCTCTCTCTCTCCCCTCCTAGATCTCACGGCCTCCCCTCCCACGCACCATTGCAACTTACTTGCAAGGAAGCCATTACGGAAAAAAAAGAAGAAAAATGCAACAACTCTCGTAAACTCTCCCTCCTCGTCGGCTCTCCCTCCCTTAACAGATCCGGCCGCCCTGCACGGCTCTCCTCTCATTGTCCCCTCCTCCCTTCACAAATTCGACCGCCCCGCACAGCTCTCTTCTCATCATCCCTTCCTCCCTTCACAGATCTGGCCTCCGGCTTCTACGGTGTCGTCGGTTTTCCACCTCTTCTCCGGCTTTCTCCTGTCGATCGTGGATCGCTGCAACCGGATTTCAGCTGCCGATCGATATCGTTTATTGTATCTAAATCTATTTATTTTGCTTGATCTCTTTTTGCTTTATATTTTCTCTATGGATTGCCTTGGTAGGAATGCAGCATTAGGCACCGATTCTTTTTTTTCTTTTTTGGTTTGATTTTCTGATGTTGTGTCGTTATGTGCTACAGTTAGGGGTGTTAATGGTCATGGTCAACCCGTCAACCCGCTTGTCCAACCCGTTAATAAATGGGTTTGGGTTGGGATTTTTGAATAAATGGGTTATGATCCGCCAATCTGTTTAACCATTTAATTAAATAAACGGATTAGGGTTGAGACTTTGCAACCCGTCCAACCCATATAACCCATTTATAATATATTATATATAATTATATTTATAAATTTAGTCAGTTATTGGCTTCCCGCTTTCGGCACTCTATTCCGCCCAGCGTCCGCGCTGATGTTAACTTCTGCAGTCGCAGCCGAGACTGAGATTTGAAGTTCCCTTGGATTTGCCGCCGCACGTACAACCATATTTCAGAGCTGGGACCCCTTCTACAAAAGCACCAATTGCTTTTGACTCCCCCGCTCAACGACCCATGACAATTGCGCTGCACTGCGCTGTCAACAAAGACACATACAAATAAATGAATCACATTTAATGCTGCAGTTACATCAACCAGATCATTCTTCAAGGGCATAGAGTGTCTCCCTCGCCCACTCCTTTTCTCTCTTACTCGCTCCGGTATCGATTTGTGGACTGCGCTGGCTCTCTTCATCGCCCTTTCTCTCATCTCTCATCTCTTCTCTTACTCGCCACTAGAAAGGCTAGCTCACTTCCTCCTCTCGTCATTGTGTACCTCTCCGATCTTTTGAGTCGTCGAAGGGCTTGCCTGCAAACTGCAAAGGAACGAACGTCATATTCAACATTATGCATACGTCGGCAATCGCTACCCACTACAACCTTTGACCTGCTGCCGCACGCACGAAGACTCCACAAACGTCGGCACGCTGTGACCTTTAAATCTGCGGTGTCATACGCACAAAGACTCGGCAGATCAAGTATGTTAACTTCGAGTTATTTAATTTATTTAATTTTACAAATTTTATTGAAGGTTTTTAGCATTAAAATTAGTAACAAACACAACCCGTTAACAACCCGTTAACCCATTTATTAAATGGGTTGTAAATGGGTTAGAGTTGAAGTTTTTTAAATGGGTTAATAAACGGATTAGGGTTGAGAAATATTAAATGGGTTAGGATTAGGATTATGCTCCAACCCGTTCAACCCGATCCGTTAACACCCCTAGCTACAGTAGCTGTATTTCTATTTCAGTAGCTGTATTTCTATTTCACCCGCTGCAAAAGTTTCCTCATCCTTTCCATCTGCTGATCTTCCAGAGATTGCATTTGTAGGTATGTAATTCAGTTATGATAGATTTGATATGTCTCATAATTTATCTTGGTAATTTCCTACCATCCCATTTTATTTTATTGTTTAGAATAATGAAAACCGAAAAATCCGTTTGCATATAAACTGATTTCTTACTGTCTGTTTGCCAAGTAGTTTTGGCATCCAACAAGGTTTCTTTGGAATTTGCATGTCAGGTTTTAATGGTCCCTATAGATTAATTAGTAAACACTGAACTGATTGTGTAAATATCATTTTTTTTGTAGATATATGTGACTTAGCAAATTTAATTATAACAATAATTTGTGCTGCTATAATCTGATTAGTTAATGCAGTTATTTTTTCAAAATTTTCAATTCCATATCTACTCCATGTCATCGAAACCTAAAATCCCAAAGACGAACATCATTTGAAGTCTCCGCATATACCCGAATTGGCATATTCATTATTTAGTGATTCATATCTTGCATCAAGTAGTCTTTGTTTCATCGTAGATTGAGGGTTGTTGGCAGAATATTAGACTTTGTTTAGCATGGATGGAAATTTGGGAGTTGATTTGAATATGGAAATGCTACATCCAAATGACTCAACAACAATGCAGCTTCAACCAAATGATGAGCCAGAACCTAGTCTGATTAAGAATGTGAGAATGGACGATTTACTGAATGAGTTAGAGGGCGAGGATGTTGGTATTCCAGGTGTTAACTCAATTGATGTACATGGAATGAATGGTTTGTTCACCCCCACTGCTCCATTTGAGATGAAACCAAGAATTGGCATGATTTTTAGCTTCATAGATGAATCCTACGAGTTTTATAATCGCTATGCATGGCAATGTGGATTTAGTATTAAAAAGGATTGCTCCCGCAAGTTAAAAACAGGCGAAATTTCAAGGCTTATTTTAAGGTGCTCTAGAGCTGGTGCTGCACAGGATAAACGGACGACTAAAAGTGGTTTTATAAGTCGTTGCTTATGTCCTGCTAAAATGTATGTGAACTTTAGCCAACAAAATAACTCATATCACGTGTCACAGTTTGTTGAGAGTCATAGGGTGTGTTTGGGAATGGATAAAACTTTTGATGAAAAGTTTTGAAGAGTAAAAGTTATCAAATAATGTGATATGATAGAGATAATGATGATGAGTAAAGATGATAAAGTTAAAATAGATAGGTTAATTGTATGGGTAGTTGTGTAGAAATGATTGAAAAGTAGGGTAGTTGTATGGGAAAATATGAAAAAATAATTAAAAAATATAATAATTATAGAGAGTGAAAAGTTTTAGATTGAAAAGTTTTAAGTTGACATTTTTTCTTTATTGCCAAACACACCCATAATCATTTACTATGTACTCTGACAAAAACTCGTAAGTTGCGGTCACATAAAAAGTGCATGGAAGATGACCTAAACCTTATAGCATCATTAAAAGCCTCTGGGATTGGCATGGCGCGGTCTATAACATTCATGCAGCATGAAGTGGGAGGCCCTTCTCATCTTCATTTTTCAGAAAGGGATGCTAGAAATGCACTAAGGAGAAAGCGTCAAATAATGTTCGGTGGTGATGCAAATACTCTACTACGTTATTTTCAAAGAAAAAGTCAGGAGGATCCTCAGTTCTCATATGAAATTCAAATTGATGAGAAAATGAGATTGACTTCGTGTTTTTGGGTTGATGGAAAATCAAAGGAAGATTGCATGGTTTTTAACGATGTTGTGTGTTTCGACACAACATACAAGACTAATGAGTATGATATGCCGTTTGGTCCATTTGTGGGAGTCAATCATCACAATCAATCTATATTGTTGGGAGCAGGTTTGCTGTTGGGTGAGACAATTGAAGATTTTAAGTGGTTATTTCAGACATGGGTGAATGCGATGGGTGGTGTTCATCCAAAAACTATAATCACAGATCAAGATGCTGCCATTGGAGCAGCAATATCATCCATTTTTCCAAATACTACCCCCTACTATGCTTGTGGCATATATGTAGGAAGTTGCCAGAGAATTTATCTCACGTCATTCATGAGCATCCCACTTTTAAGGAAAAGTGGAATCATTGTTTGTACGACACAGAAACTGAAGAAGATTTCGATGAGTGCTGGCAAATGATGAAAGATGAGTTCGACCTGCAGGACAACTCATGGTTGCAGCACATGTATGAAATACGAGAGAAGTGGATTCCGACATTCACGAAGAAATTCTTCTCTGCTGGTATGAGGACAACAGCCAGAAGTGAAAGCATGAATGTATTTTTTGATGGATTTGTAAACCACAAGTCAAATCTGATTGATTTTGCGCATGGATATGATAAAGTACTTGAACGGAGACGTGAGGCTGAAGGAGAGGCTGATTTTCGTACATTGCATGGTGTGCCCATGTTGAAAACCGTGTGTACTATTGAAGCTCAAATGGCAAAGTTGTATACGCTGAATATTTTTTTAATTTTTCAGAAGGAGTTGGAGCAAAGTCTCATGTATATTGGAGAAAGGATGGAAGGAGATGGAATAATACAATGATGGTGCGTGCAACATAGCGAAGTGGACGACGATGGAAAGCATAAGTCGTATCATGGAATATGGAGGAGTTAGTGGCTGCCTGTTCATGCATGAAATTTGAATCTTTTGGTATCATTTGCAAGCACATCATTGTCATGTTTCGATTCCTTAAAGTGAAGTGTATGCCACCGCGTCACCTGTTATCACGTTGGACACAATCTGCAAAGTCTCATATCATTCATGGATCCACACCAAATGATAACGAATCCAGGCAATCTCTTGTTATTCGTACTCACACATTATCAAAGTGGTGGACTCATGTTAGACACGAGGCTTTGCACAATCCGGAAGCATTTCAAATAGTGAAGGGTCATATGGAGACCATGCTTGCTGAACTTGATGCGATACCGAAGCAGCCACGACATGCGGATCCAAATAGACTGGATGGAATGGATGCCAATGGAGGTCCTACTCTAGGAGTTGCAAGTGACAATTTCAACTTGAATGTTACTGGCCCAAACTCCACGAACGTTGAAGCAATAGGAATATCAAGTGGTGTATTTCCAGCACATAGTTCTCAAGGCTTTAGCATTGACAAACCACATATCTCACTGAGGAAGGGAAGAACATCGAAGCTATTTAAGGGAGCAATTGAACAGATACGTGGTGGATTAAAACATTATCGTGGATGTAATAAACTCGTTGTTGGTCATGATAAACGTAACTGTCCTGCATTCAATGTTCCAACTACATCAATTTGATCTGAATCTAGTAATGATGCATGCATTTACACAGTGCGAGGCCGAGGTATGCGAGGTATTCATATCGACTTATCTTCCCTTGTTGCTATGTTTTATACTTTTGCATTTTTTATGAAGAGAATGTCATCAATACATGTAATACATCATACAATTAAGTCACTATGATCTAATTACCATTTCTGTTTCATTTTGTTGCACAGGTGGCCATAAATGAGATGGCATATACTTGTTTTTGTGGTGCTGCAGCTGTTATATTGACATCACATACAAAAAAGAACCCTGGCCGGCATTTTCTGCGATGTCCACATTATAGAGTATGTATTCTTCTTAATGATAATATGCCCTTTTGATTTTTTCAAATTGGGGTTTCAATCATATATAATTTGTTTGACAGGATCCTTCAAAGTGCTGCAAATATTTCAGATGGGTGGATGAGTCATCAACTTCTGCTTTGAAGAGTTCAAATTCATCACAGTATGAAAGCGAAAGCAAGCTTCACTCTGAAAGCCAACTTGTCCCGTACGAATAAGAGCAATTGGTGGCTGATATGGAAGAAGTCTTACGTTGTGTATCAGATCTGAGGGAGATACACATAGCAGAAACCAATCAAATGAAGCAGATACATAAGACTGCAGTACAAGAATTGAAAGGTGAAATCCGACAAGTAAGGGATGCACCAGTGAAGAGGGACATCAATTTAAAACTCGCATTAGAGAGGAGAGACATGGAGTTGTTGAAGATGAAGATAGCCTTTGCAATTTTTATTAGTCTAGTTGGTGCTGTTTTGCTAATTATAATGTATTAGATTCTCTAAATATTTTAGAACAGCTGTTGTTAGTACTAAACTGAAATTGTCTAACTTGTTGTAACTACGTGAACCTCTGTTGTTAATGTTGTTTGCAGAGTGATTAGAGTTTGTCTATCTTGATATTTAGTTATGAGATTGGGATTTTTTGGAAATTTACAGATGGAGTAGATTTATTTTCTGCATTTCTGATTGATAAAATGCAATTTCCATTAACAGAAAAGATTTTATTTTTCAAACGATATTTTTCTAATGGTTTTCCACATTTTCTGCATTTTTTTGGAATTTTTTTGCAAAATTACAGATGGAGTAGATTTATTTTTTGCATTTTTGAGTGATAAAATGCAATTTTCATTTACAAAAAAGAGTTTATTTTTCGAACAATATTTTTCTAATGGTTTTCCACATTTTCTGCATTTTTTTGGAATTTTTTGAAATTTTACAGATGGAGTAGATTTATTTTCTGCATTTCTGAGTGATAAAATGCAATTTCCATGTACGGAAAAGATTTTATTTTTCAAACAATATTTTTCTAATGGTTTTCCACATTTTCTGCATTTTTTTGGAATTTTTTGAAAATTTACAGATTGAGTAGATTTATTTTCTACATTTCTGAGTGATAAAATGCAATTTGCATTTACAGACAAGAGTTTATTTTTCTAATGATTTTCCATATTTTCTGCATTTTTTTGGAATTTTTTGGAAATTTACAGATGGAGTAGATTTATTTTCTGCATTTCTGAGTGATAAAATGCAATTTCCATGTACGGAAAAGATTTTATTTTTCAAACAATATTTTTCTAATGGTTTTCCACATTTTCTGCATTTTTTTGGAATTTTTTGGAAATTTACAGATGGAGTAGATTTATTTTCTGCATTTCTGAGTGATAAAATGCAATTTTCATTTACAGAAAAGAGTTTATTTTTCGAACGATATTTTTCTAATGGTTTTCCACATTTTCTGCATTTTTTGGAATTTTTCGGAAATTTACAGATGAAGTAGATTTATTTTCTGCATTTCTGAGTGATAAAATGCAATTTTCATTTACAGAAAAGATTTTATTTTTCCAACGATATTTTTCTAATGGTTTTCCACATTTTCTGCATTTTTTTGGAATTTTTTGCAAAATTACAGATGGAGTAGATTTATTTTCTACATTTCTGAGTGATAAAATGCAATTTCCATTTACAGAAAAGTTTTTATTTTTCAAACGATATTTTTTAATGGTTTTCCACATTTTCTGCATTTTTTTGGAATTTTTTGCAAAATTACGGATGGAGTAGATTTATTTTCTGCATTTTTGAGTGATAAAATGCAATTTTTATTTGCAGAAATTACAAATAATATCGACAATTTCCAGGTGAATAACTTAACTTCTCACAAACTTCATTGAACAACATTAATGGAAGAACAACATACATCGAGTCACCATCAATTCGCATTCTTCAATACAAACAAAAACAAATCCAATTATACATTGTGGAAATCTTCCAAGTGAATAACTCATCTTCTTGCAATCATTGAACAACATACATGGAAAAACAACATACATCGAGGACAAACCAGTCCCCGAAGTTCTTCTACAAGGATTAGAGAGGAGAAACTATGCAACTTTCTTCAGTCTTCAGAATTTTGATCATAATGAAAGAACTCCATTTGGAGGTGAGATGTGTTGTTGAATATGTTCTTCTGCTTGTTAGCTGGATCTCGACTCTGCTCTCTCATTCTATGGTTTTCATCTGTAGGAGGACATGACACAGTCCGCAACATGGAAGAAAAGGGGGGGAAAACTTTGCGCCACTAGCTGCTTTATATGTGCTAACAAACTTATACAAGTAATTTACCATTAAATTAAGAAACACAGAATCCAAACTTTTATCAATTGAAATGCAATACAGGTTAGGTTCTGGTTATGCATATTGAAGATAAGTACATAGGTTATATAATTGTTATCACACTTGTCCATCTTCTTGAGTCAACAGACACATTTCATAGCAGTCCAAATATTAGAAATTTGAGTCACAAAAGAAATATCTTCAATCCAGAAATACAAACAGCAATTTCAATTCATAGTCCAAACTTCAAGATACTAGGTGAATGGATTCTTACTGTTCAACTTATCTTCTATAGATGGTGCAGAACTTAACCAAAAGATGACCGAAGTGGAATAGGAGCACAAAAGCACAACTGAATTCTTCTCCCACAGTTTGCTTCCCAAAGATGTAAAACCTTCATATTGCTATGGGGACTAGACTGAACAAGAGAAATAACTAAGGTAACTGCCGATGGACTGAGAGACACACCAACCAATTTCATGGCATTCCTTCCTAAGATCATTTTGGTAGCAACACAAGTTGAAGAGGCTGTGATTTGGTAGCAACACAAATTGAAGAGGCTGTTATCTCATCTGTGATTTGGTAGCAACGCAAATTGAAGAGGCTGTGATCTCATTTATTCATGAACACACATTGTGCAGTCCAAAAGGTTGCAGCAGTATTCAGCCTAAAGCTAGATAGTGGACATATGGCCCTTTGCCCATGGATTGATAATGCCTGTGATGAAGCATTGGCACTCTTTCCTCTAACTCCTTCTCCAGTATTAATCCAGAATTACAGAGAACGGGCTTCTGCGCTTCTGAGACTTTCAGCTCTTCCTGTAATTTCGTCAGCAGCCATTGACTTCATGAGAAACCCACAGCTGGAACATTTCCTTACGGGGTCTCCTCTACCCATAGACAGCTTAGGTGATGGAATTCATCCTGTTGGGTTTGTCAGAGATTCAGATTGGAACAGTGAAGCTAGAGGCAGGTCTTTTAGCTTATACTGTCGGGTATAGAGTTTGTTTTCTTGTTAGAATTTATGTTTGTTTGATGCATGCATGCATGGTTAAGTGTGTGTGTGTGTGTGTGTGTGTGTGTGTGAGAGAGAGAGAGAGAGAGAGAGAGAGAGGGGGGAGAGAGCATGCATGTTGAACACATTGGGATGGAATGCAGACTCTGAGGAGGTTGAAAGTCTAATGCAAGACAGCCAAGCTGTTACTAGAGACCTCATTTATCCAACATCCGTGGTTTTAGACTGCAAGCTTTATGGGGCTAGTGTTGGTCTTTGGGCTTTCTCATGTGTTCCCCGCCCCTTACAGTTTTTCAGAATAGTTGAATCTGTAGAAATTAACAGCCAGAAGGATTCTTCTAACAGTGATGCAAATGCTGGTGGTTCCAACAGTTCATTGGCACTGAAGGATAAGGGATCAAGCTTATTGCAGGTGGTCCGCCACCAACGAAACAGAATTTCAAAGCAACTGTCACTCTGCCTATTATCAGCCGACACTTTAGGGCTGGATTATGCTCTACTTCTATTGCTAAAGATGGTAAACATTCTGATATTTTGTCTATTGAGCAACGAAATAAGACAGACAACATGCATACAGCAGATGTCATTTGTTTGGATAATCCAGGAACATTGAAGCACAACAGAAATGAAGACGAACTTCACATTATGGGAGTTACCAATTCTGATGTTCAATCCCATTTTTACAAGGAATCTGATTTTTACAAGGAATCTGATAGAGATGAAAGTAGTTTAAGAAATGAGGATACAATTGCTAATGAGCCTAATAAAGGAAGGCATTCAAGTGATGGAGAACATCATGTTATGCATGCAGTTGTGACTAGCCATGATAGCACCGGAGAGCATAATTCACAGCAAAATTCAGATAGAGATAGTGCATTGGTTGAGGATGCCAAAATTGCTGGATGAGAAGGTCCTATTTCTCAAGCCACAAATCTTTCTACAACTCCAATTGACAATGGAACAAATGTAACAATGGAGAGCATAATTCACAGCAAAATTCAGATAGAGATAGTGCATTGGTTGAGGATGCCAAAATTGCTAGATGAGAATGTCCTATTTCTCAAGCCACAAATCTTTCTACAACTCCAATTGACAATGGAACAAATGTAACAACTAGCAGTGAAAACTCGGCCACATTAGCAACTCATAATGGCAACAGAGACGATTTTGATTTTTTTGTAGCTGGATTGCAAAAGCAGATAGAAGGTACTCAAGATAACCTTTTGGGTTCTTCGAAGATGGTAACTCGTATAGAAAATGATGCGTCTGTAGTTGACACACATAACTTAGATTTGAGGAACAACAATGAAGATTCCATTTCCCAGTCATGTGGAGTTGGACAACCCCTGCCTCAAAGGGACCGCGAAGCGAAGGGCATAATCCTATAGACCCATACACACGACAAAGTGTCGGTTCCGGCCGCTACAGCTGCCGCTTGTTCTTCTTCCCCATGAAATGGATGTAACGAAGGGAGAATGGTGGTACTGATACGAGCAATTGTCGTAATGGCTGCCTTGCAAGGGGTCGTTATTCAGAGGTGGAAAGAGAGGGAGACGGTGATGGGAGTGCCAGTCTGCTAAGCATACTTAAACCCTAAACCCCTCCCTTTGTTCCGTCCAACGTGCGGGGAGGCCGGATCTAGGAATGGAGGGAGAGCTGACGAGGAGGGAGAGCGTGGGAGGGGACGTCGTGTGATCTGGGAGGGGAGAGAGAGAGAGAGAGAGAGGGTGCGTGTGCGTGGGAGAGGAGGGGAGAGAGAGAGGGACCTACACGCAAAGGGGGGACCTGGCAGAGAGACCTGCAGGCATTTCTTCCGGTGTTAGACGGACTCAAAGTCGCACGCCACTCCTCGACGTCCCGGATTCGTCTCCCCGCATCCAACGGTCAGGAAAGGTGGTTTGAAACCCATCAGTTTATAGCCGGTGTTAAAAGATCATAATTCGATTTTAAAAGCCTGGGGTGTTACCACGGAACTGGCAGTAGGGGCGCAACTTGGTACCGGGTCGGTCCGAACCCGCCCGACCTGACCCGGTACCAAAACCAAAAATGGGTTTTATTTTTTAGATTTTTTCATAATAGACCTGGTTTCAACCCGACCCGTGGAAACCCGAAACCAAACCTGGGTTCGCACCAACCCGGTACCAAAACCCGACTCGGACTGAACCCAGTGTAATTTATATAATTATTTCATAAATTATACATGTTTTTTAGTTTTTTGGAAACTTTGGAGACATAAATTTATTTGAATTTTGAATTTGTTTAAAAGCGAATGTAAACTTATTTAAACTTGAGATTTGTTTATATTGTCATTTTAAATTTGGATTGCACTTAAATTAGATTGGAATGTTGAACCATTATTCTTAGTGTATTTAGATTTAGTTACTTTGAATAACTGTTATGTGGATTATGCTTGAATTTGAGTTGACATGATAAATCTATTTCATATTATACTTTTTGTTACTATGAGAAATCTGTTAGTTTGAATTTTATATTATAGTATAAATTTGATTTATATTTTAAGTTTATTAGTATGACAAGTGGTCAATTTTTATTTTAGCAATTTGTATGATAAATATTCAGTTTGAATTCAATTTCAGCAATTTGTATGATAGTGTTTAGTTTCAACTACAATAGTTAGTATGATATGTTCATTTTCTATTTGCTACACTTGAGTTATTTCCATTAGTTATTAAATAGAAATGACCAACTATTCATTAAACTAACTAATTTGTCATTTATTTGTGTCTATAGGGTGCTGAAAAATTACTTGCAGAGTCCATTCAAAGAATATTGCAAAATTCAGCATGATGTTGCAAAATTCTTTGAAAGGATGTTGCGGAATTCAGCGTAAGGCTTGACTTCATAAACACAAGTATATATATTCCGATAATTTTCTTTTAGATTACAATTAAATTTGGAAAAAAAACAGTTTATTGGTAACCCGAATTCTAACCCGAAACCAAACCAAAACCAATGCGAACCCGGTCCTAACCCGGTCCGAATACGGATTAAATTATTAGGGTTTGGGTTTGGGTTTACTCCAACCCGGTTGACTTAGGGTTTGGGTTCACTCCAACTCGGTATAACCCGACCCGAGTTGCCCCCCTAAATGGCAGCTTTCATCCACATGTCGCGTGTCCTTGGTCGAATGCATGTCTCGGGCTAGAACAAACTTTTCATGCGGAATTGCTATCCATCTTCCACGTGTCTTCAACACTATGGGTGTATTTGGTTGGAGGTAAAACTTTTGATGAAAAATTTTTAGAGTAGAAGTTGTCAAATCAATAGAAAGTGATGTGATATAATAGGAGTAATGATGAGAAGTAAAGAGAATAAAGTTAAAATAGATAGGTTAGTTGTATGGGTAGTTGTGTAGAAATGATTGAAAAATAGGGTAATTTGTATAGAAAAATGTAAAAAAATAATTAAAAAATAGAATAATTATAGAAAGTGAAAAGTTTTAGATTGAAAAGTTTTAGTTAACACTTTTTTGTCTTAAACAAACACACCCGGTATAGCTTGACGTTTAAGCAATTGTGCTTTCGCTGCATTCCTTAATAGTTGGCTACCCTCCGCGTGTAAGCCTTTCGTTGGCTCCTTTTTCTTTTGCTTTGATTATGCTTTCACCATTGCTTTCTAGGCATCCTTAAACGGCTAGATTATTGCCACATTAGTTGCCTCCCCCTGAATTGAGTTTTCGACTTCACCGATTGGGTCTTGTCACATCAGCCTAGTTGTAAAATAGTAGACGTGTCAAGCAGCACTCTCATGTATGAAATTAATTTTTTCCATCGATCTCATATCAAATGGTCTTAATGATGAGATCCAAACTGTTGGTAATTTTTGTTTTGAGATTTAAACCATCCATCTTGCTTTTTTTCTTGAAATATTGCAATTATATGGGATTTTTAATCAAGATTTCCATGCTTGATTTCATTGCTCTCTCTCCGTGTGCATTAAATGTTTGATTTGACTCTTGAAAGAGGACATGACCGAACTTGCTTCATCTCTCCATGCGTATTAATTTTTTCATTGATCTCGTATCAAATGGTCTTAATGATGAGATCTAAACTGTTGATAATTTCTCTTTTGAGATTTAAACCATTCATCTTGCTTTTCTCCTTGTAATATTGTAATTACATGGGATTTTTAATCAAGATTTTCATGTTTAATTTCATTGCTCTCTCTGCATGTGCATTAAATGTTTGGTTTTACTCTTGAAAGAAGACATGACCGAGCGTAGTTCATCTATCCATGCACATTAATTTTTTCATTGATCTCATATCAAACTGTCTTAATGATGAGATCTAAATTTTGATAATTTTTATTTTGAAATTTAAACTATCCATCTAACTTTTCTCCTTGCAATATTGCAATTACATGGGATTTTTAATCAAGAGTTCCCTGCTTTATTCCATTGCTCTCTATCCATGTGCATTAATTGCTTGGACTTTTGAGAGGGGAGAGAGATACCGAGCATGGCTTGGTTTATGGATTCCATACCTCATGCATGTACTCTTCTTCGGTGCATCTCACATGCATGTAACCATGCAACTGGACGTTTCTTCTTTTATCCGTCCTTTTTTTTTTTGCATTTCTTTTTGCTGAATATTTTTTCATGCATTTTGGACGTCATTTTTTATGCATTTTTAGCAATTCATTTTTTTCCTTTTTTTTCTTCTTTTTTTTCTTTTGCAATCTTGGCCATTGATGTAAAAATAATATAATTTATATATTTTAAAATCTATAGTTGTGTAACTAGAGTGGGGTCCACCTTTCCTCAATAAAGTTCTATTTGCCATCGGTCTTCATTGCCACTTGTAATGCCATGGGTCAATAATAATAAACTTCATCCCGCAAGCTATCTACTCCAACCAAGTTCCAGATCACCCAAAGTTTATTAGTAAATGTTATTAAAAAATTGAAATCTTTAACAAATTGACCAATAAAAATCAAGTTACAGATCAATTTTGGAACATAAACATCATTCTATATTAATCCTAGGCTTAGAACAGCATGACTATGCTTTATTGCAATTATGTAAACTCCATCGGGAAGACCCGCTACTACTAGGATTAGTTCTCATACATTAGACGACAAGTTCAAATCACCAGTTATGTGGCATGAGGTACTTGCGTCAAGTATCCAAACTACATTCTTACATGACAAGTTTTCTAAACCTAACTTATAAGGTTCAATTTATGATAAGAGTCTTTGAACTTGTTCTATGGTGAATCCTAGAATAGTGCTCACATTGGTTGTCTATTATCTTGTCTGAGATGCAAAGATTGTATCTCCCCCATGTCCTGCTGCAACATGCGCAGCTACAAGGATTGAACTGCTAGCTGTGGGTCCAATACTATTTGGTCCCCCTTGTTCACAACCAAATGATCATCGTCCATCACAACCTCATTCTCGTCCTTGGTCTTAGTGTTCTAGTTTGTAGGATAGTCGAATAATTCATAACAAGTGGTTACTTCATGATCAGATTTGTTGCAATACTTGGATACTCGTCAATCACCCTCTAGTTGTGAATTGTGAGCAATTGATTGGATAGCAAACGTCATGTTCTCCCTAAGATCGTCCCTTCCTCTTGTCATGGCTTTATGGCATTCTTTCGGAGTAACCATAGAGTAAATCCTACCAAGAGTGGGTAGAGGATCTACTCTCAAGATTTGAGACCTAATGGTCCTAAAGATATTATCATCCAGCCTCATAAGAAATTAATGTATTTTCTCCTCCTCACAACCATGAATGAATTCTTTAGTTGCACCACAAGCACATTCTGGAACTTTGGAATTAGCGTTGCAACTTGGATCATTTTAGTTCAAATAGTAGTCTATACTACCTATACCCTATTTACAAAAAGTCTACTCTACTCTATCTGCTTATAGGGTCAGTTCCCACTATACCCTACCCCACTCATTACCCATAAGGTCGATTCCGGTTCTGTTCTGGTTCCAAATCAATTCCTACAGTAATTAATGACGACATGTGAAAAAATATTTTTTGTATTGTTCTAAATAATAAAAGCAATAGTCATTTACATTTAGACTTCATAGTTTATAATTAATTTTATTTTGCTATTATTTATATCTATTTTCACATTCTTTGTAGCCTCATTATTCATATTAATAATCACATTAACATCATCGTTCGCATTCATGTTATGATCTTCCATCATTACAAATACAAACCCTATACAATTTATTAAAAAATAAATAAATAAAATTAAACCAACAATTATTTATTGGTGAATGGGGATAAAAACTATTATATATTTATTTATATATACATATTTATAGTTATTTATATATTAGGGTACCCATGTGAGTATCCTTTAGGGTCAGTTCAGGACACTTAGCGTGTGTATCCTACTTTTATCCTATTTAGAGGATCAGGTAATAATTTCTACCCTACCCTACCCAAGTTGCACCCCTATTTGAAATGACTTTGTAATTCATCCCGCATTCCTTTTAATTTAGTATAATATATAATAATTGTCATACCTCCTTATTTTAATGAAGGAATTCATTTCTAAGTTGATGAATGCGAGATGCATTACTAACTAAGAATCATTCGTTTAAATCATCACACATGGCCTTAGCCAACTCAACATAGGTAGCACTAGGATGCTGGGCATGTGCAATAATATTGAATAACTAAGAGATTAACATTGAGTTGCAAGCCTCCGACGCTTGCACCTTATACATGGATGTTTGTTCAGATGAAGCTTGTGGTTTGGGAAGGGTTCCACCAATGAAACGTAATTTATTTTGGCTCTTAAAGCGCTTCATACTACCTTAGCCCATTATGATAGTTTTCTCCATTAAAAATACATGAGGTTATTAAAAATACATGAGTTTATTATGGCCCCTGGCTTATTAGGTGGATGCAAGCAATATGAAGATGAAGGATCAGTGAGCTTATTTGAATGTAGTGGAGTGAGAATATTTTTGGAACTAATTAGAAGAGAATATTAGTAATCATACTTCAAAATATCAAGAAAATAATGCAGAAAGGATAAAAGAGTGGAAGATTATCCGACGCCAAATAATATTATATGAGAATAATTTGTTGGGTATTGGATGGAGATAATATCATGGCAGCAAAAACAAGTGAATGTGGAACGCTAGCAAGCTTGAAGAAACTAGGAGAAGAAATAATCTATGATTTGCTTTAGATGTTGGTAGAGATAATATGTGGTCAATGATAAAACAAAACAGCGATCCTCCACACTGGGTAGAAGGTATACTCGCACTTGGCAGCAAAGAAAGAAAAATTTTCAACAACAATTAATAGGCGATGGGATTGTGTAGTAATAAATGGCCATATATGCCTATGCCAGTTGTCGTTGAAAAGGGTGTCTTCTCACACAAAAAAATGATGCCACAAAAGAATACCAATGTTTAATCTCATATCGGCTCTTTGATACCATATAGAAATGTGGCAAAAACTTCATATGGATTGCATATTACGGGTGATATATAAGGAGAATGTTTCAATACACCAAAGTGAAAAACCTTATTTTTAATATATTTTTTTTAAAAAAATTATATGATTGTTAATATAATTGTATTAAAAAATTGTTAATATAGTTGTGTTTAACTTATGTATTAAGTTTTATAATTTTTGGAGATATATAAATATATATTTTTAATTTTTTAAAAACAGAGATATTTTAGTAACTTAAAAATGGCTAAAGTACCATTGTTTTTTAAAAATTCAAATATATATATACACACATATTTAAAAATTGTAAACTTTTGGCTTATAGATTAAATATAACTATATTAATATCTTATAAAAAATTTCAAAAAAATATATGAAAAAATTAGGTTTCGTGCCCTGTTGTATTGAAAATTTCAATACACAAAGGGTGCATTGAAACATTCCTTGATATATACAAGGTACGATGGGTACAATGCAAACCTAATACAGGGCTGGCTATATAGCTGGCCGACAACTAATGGCAATAAATCCACTAAATATTAACTAACTGAAATAATTATACTACGTATAAGGACATACACAACTGGTATACAGTTGGTGTGCGTTATATCAATAGAAAGACATAGCTTGATTTGAGCTTATTGGAACTCGAATTGTTTGGCCACCTCAATCACCTTAGATATATTTGTCGGCTTAGCCAACATAACCTCAACCAAAAATCCCCTCAGTCTCTCCTCTGTAGCCCCGAACGGCGCTTACGGCGTGCTCAGAGCTGAGTGAGGGCGGTGACCCAGCGTCATCTGAGATCAGGGAGATTGAGTGCAGGCTCGTGTGGCTGTAGCGGCAGTCTAGAGTTGAAGATTGACGGGAGGTGATGGACCAGAGTGTCGGAGAAATGCTGGGGGCGGAGCTACAGACCATGAATATATCCAGTTCGGGCTTGAAGAAGATTGCACCGGACGGGGACGCAGCGATCCTCTGTTCCCTCTGGTCGTCTAGATCATATAACAAAGAGCTCTTCAAAACGATGATGCGGAGAGTGTGGCGGATTCATCGACAATGCAGATTCACGGAGGTTGGGGAGAACCTCTACCGGGTCTCGTTTGAAGCTGAGGAGGAGAAGGAGCGGGTCTTGAAGGGAAGTCCATGGTCCTACGAGCGGAGTCTGGTTTTGCTGGCCGACCTCAGAGAAGAAGTGGACATTGCAAATGTCATGCTCGTCAAAACGCCTCTGTGGCTTCAAGTGTCTGGCATCCCGCACCTAGTCGATAACAGCTACCTGGGTCGTTGCATTGGTGACACTTTTGAGGCTATGACGGACATGGTAGCAAGTGACGCCGAGCTGAAGCTAAAGGTGATTGTGGACTGTCGGGAGCCTCTTCGGAGAGGGATGTACATCCAGATGGAAGCTCAAAATCGGCAGTGGATCTCATTCCAGTACGAGCGGTTGCCTCTGTTCTGCTACCAATGTGGCAGGATGGGTCATGCATTCCGGGAATGTCCGGCAGTGAACTCCATGCAAAATCAGATGGCCGAAGCAGACATGCCATTTGGCTCTTGGTTACGGGCTGGGGTGAGAAGCACTAAGACGGTTCCTGAACTCCCCAAGGGCAACAGGGCAATGCCCATCAAGTACCTGGGTGTGTATAATAGCTCCATGCAGGAGGTGATGGGGGACTGCTCTGGGAAGTTGGGCGTGCGGGAGGAGGATGGCCAGCTGAGGAGTGGAAGCTCGGGTGATGGAAATCTGATGCAGAATGTGAGAGCTTCTGGTGCAAGGTGCTTGGAGCAGCTCGGGAGACCTCCTGTGGACCTGGCCAGATTCTCTGCTCTTAACCAGACCTCCTCAGTCATCCAGCAGTCCTTATGTGTTCGTGCAGCGGGGACTAAGAATCTGGAGTCTTCGCAAATGCGCATCCAGAGATTTGGCAGCAACTGCATGGGCAAAATCAGGTCCCTGGGCAGTCAACCAGTTGATGATGCATTCAAGGGGGGGTCTGTTTGGACTCGACGGTTGCTTCGGCCAGGCGGTTGGGTGAAGGGATCAATGTTCAGGCTGGATATGGGGGTGGATTAGCAAGCGATGGAAACATTGTGGCAGCTCCTCCCAACGACACCCAAGACGTGGCTGTGGAGGGTGATCCTGCTATGGGCGTGCTCGCAGGGGCTGTGTCTATTGCTGTCTCGAGTTGTGGGAATGAACATGCTGTCCATGAAAGTATGGGGACTGAAATGACTGGTTGTTCCCGCATTATCAGCGGGAGATTGGACAAGGCTGTCCGGGTGTGGCAGCAGGTGGAAAAGGACTTGGTGATTGGGGAGGGGATGCAACCCACGACGGATACTATCGGGTCCTCTGTTCAGGTGGCGAGTATGGATGGTTTACAGCTTGTTGAGGTTGAGGTCCTACAGGGTGCTAGTGCCTCTTCCACTCTTCTAGTGAATGATTCGTACAGCAAGATGGATACGGACAAGGCCATTGGGGGGTGCGTTTGGGAGACTACTTTCACGAAGCGCAGGTGGAAAAGAAGGGCTAGGGAGGATAGGGAGGCAGATAATGTTGGAATTCAGCAAAGTACAGATGGGAACAATGCAAGGAGATCTAGAGAATGGGAGGGGCACGACGCGGAGATGCGGTTCAAGAGGCGGAAAGAACACATTGATGCAAGCAGGTTGGAGGCTGTGGCTGAGGCAATCCCCAGCCCCGCCTCACTTGATATGGCTCTATTAGCATGGAATTGCCGTGGGCTTGGGAACCCACGTGCAATTCGGAGCCTTCTTAACGTGGTTAAGAATCAAGCTCCCTGTTTGATCTTCCTCAGCGAAACTAAGCGCAACTCAAATGAAATGGAAGGTGTTAGAAGAAGGCTACATTTTGATTGTTGTTTTGTTGTGGAACCTCAAGACAGAAGGGGGGGTTTGGCCCTCCTTTGGAACAACGAAAAGCAAGCGGTTATTAGGAGTTTTTCCAATCACCATATCGACGCTAGCTTTTGCGGTTGGAGGTTCACTGGATTCTACGGCTATTCCGAGACTCACCATCGACATCTCAGTTGGAATCTTTTGAGGCAGTTGAGGCGGGAATGCAATGACCCGTGGATGGTTATGGGGGACTTCAATGAAGTTGTTGGCCCTAGTGAATATGTGAGTAGGAGACCCCGTCCATGGCGTCAAATGGACTTGTTCCGTGAAGTTATCGATGATTGCAACCTTTTGGATGTGGGTTATGTTGGTCCTCCCATGACTTGGAGGAATAATAGGAGGGGGCGGCAACGGGTGGAGGCGAGATTGGACAGAGGTCTTTGCTCACCCTCCTGGCTCAACCGGTTCCCTTATGCCATGGTTCACCACTTGTCGACCCCCACCTCGGATCACTGCCCCATTTTGTTGAATCTCGACACCACTTGTGGATCAAGACGACCCCCAAGGGAGTTCCGGTATGAACTCTTCTGGGCCCGTGACAAAGAAGTTTCCCGAGTTGTTAATCAGGTGTGGGTATCTGTGGCCCCTCTGGAGGTTCCTCCTCACTGTCTGGTAACCTGGAAAATCAAGCGTGCGGCTACTGAACTTGCTAAATGGAACCAAGGAAAGAAGGGAAATCTTCGCAAGGCCATCGCTTCAAAACAAAAAGAGCTCTATTCCCTATCATCTCTCCAGCCGTCCGACTCAAGAGACGACTCAATGCAAAAACTCAAGGCACAGATCAACCTTCTGCTGGAAGACGAGGAGCAACTTTGGCGGATGCGGGCAAAGTCTCATTGGCTCCTCGAGGGGGACAGAAATACCAAGTTTTTCCATAGGGTTGCCTCCAATCGGCGACGCGCTAACCACATTGATGCCTTACGAGATCCTCACGGCAATTGGGTGAGAAACCAGGATAGCCTTTTAGAGCTTGCTGCCAATTACTTCTCTGATGTCTTTGCCTCCTCTAATCCACCGCCGTCTCCATGGGTCGAAAATGTTGTAATGCGTAGAATCTCACACGAGCAGAGGCAGGGTCTCATCAGACCTTTGCTGGCAGAGGAGGTTGTCAGTGCAGTTAAAAGTATGTGCCCGTCTAAGGCCCCGGGGCCGGATGGGATGTCTGCGGGGTTTTTTCAGAGGCATTGGGCAACTGTTGGTAGTGACATTTTCAGGTGGTGTAAAATGTTTATGGACGAAGACAACCACGTCCGGAGACGCATGCTAGTCAGGAACACGAATTCTACCACTATCATATTAATTCCAAAGAAGACCGGTGCTCAGGATCTCTCTCAATTCAGACCTATTAGCCTCTGCAATGTGGTTTACAAAATCCTGGCTAAGGTTCTAGCCAACAGACTCAAGGTGGCCCTCCATGATATTATAAGCGAGGAACAAAGTGCTTTCGTCCCCGGCAGGCTGATTACTGATAATATGCTGATTGCCTATGAGGCGATTCATCATCTGCGGAAACGTACTACGGGGCGCAAATATGAGATGACAATCAAGCTGGATATGTCCAAAGCTTATGATAGAGTTGAATGGGGTTTTCTCAAGCTGATGATGGAGACTATGAATTTCAGCCCGCGTTGGATCGAATGGATCATGAGCTGTATATCCACTGTCTCTTACAGAGTTAATGTCAATGGTTTCTACTCCCCTTTCTTCACTCCCCAACGGGGATTGAGACAGGGTGACCCGCTCTCACCCTATCTTTTTCTTCTTTGTGCGGAGGGGTTTTCTGCTATCATGTCTCATGCGGTTGCTTCTGGGGTTCTTCATGGCATTAGGTTGCACCCACGTGGACCGGTGATTTCCCACCTTCTTTTTGCTGATGATGCAATTATTTTCACCAGAGCCTGTGAGGATGATGTTCGCAACCTGATGGACATTCTGAACCAATATGCTGTTTCTTCGGGTCAACTTATAAATGTGGATAAAACGGCGGCCTTCTTCAGTACTAATACGCAGGATATCATAAGAAGGGATCTGTTCCAAATCCTTGGCTCGGCCTCTCAGGATTTTCACCAATACCTTGGTCTTCCAGCCTGGTTAGGCAGATCTAAATTGGGATTCTTCAAGTGCCTCAAGGAGAGGATTTGGAAGCGGGTGCAGGGATGGAAGGGCAAATTGCTATCATGGGGAGGAAAAGAGGTATTAATCAAGGCGGTTGCTCAGGCCATACCATCCTATGCCATGAGTATTTTTTATTGCCCAAATCATTTTGCAAGGACTTAAATGGCATGCTGAGCAAATTCTGGTGGGGGAGAGGGATGGGAGAAGGAAGTTGAGTTGGGTGGCATGGGCGGATATGTGCAAACCCAAGAGGGCAGGAGGGATGGGTTTCAGGGACTTTCATAACTTCAATCTTGCCCTGCTGGCTAAACAGGTTTGGCGGCTTGTCTCTCGCGAATCGACTTTGTGCCACAGGATCTTAAAGACCAGATACTTTCCCAATACGGACATTTGGTCTTGTCGCGTGAGGCCGACTGATTCTTTTACCTGGAGGAGTATTCTGAAAGCAAGGGACCTAATCCATGCTGGGTGCAAATGGCGTGTTGGCAACGGTCAACGGATTCGGGTCTTCTCAGATTTGTGGCTTGAGAGCATGGTGTGCAAGGCGGGGCCCCTTCCGGCCTCTATTCCGGAGGATGTAACGGTGAACCATTTCTTCGATCATGCAACTAATTCTTGGCAGATGGATCGGGTGGTGGCTGCTATGGGCGAGTCGAGGCGGCACGATGTTGCTTCGATCCCGATTCCCTTGGATCCAGTGGCGGACCGGGTATTCTGGAGACATGAACCTAGTGGTAACTACACGGTCAGGTCGGCATATAGGCTCTTATGTGCTGGGCGTGTTTCCCTGGATTCTGGGGCACCTTTTATGGCGATATGGCGGCTGCATCTCCCACCTAAGGTGATCATTTTTGGATGGAGGCTTTTAAGGGATGTGCTTCCCACGTTGCATAACTTAAACCACAGGGGCGTGGGAGTTGACCCCGTGTGCCTACTGTGTAAATCGGATATTGAGGATGCGGATCATCTGTTCCTGGGATGTGCCTCGACGTTGGGGGTCTGTAAGGCGGCGGCTAGGTTGGACTCCTCTGTGGCGTCTATTATGGAGGCTTTTGACTTGCTGGTTGGGGGGAACCGGCTCGGCGATCTCGCCATGTTCATCCTTTGCTGTTGGCGGGTATGGCATCTGCGGAACAAGCTCAATGTGGAGGGATCCAGTCCTAACTTTAGGGATACGGTGGCCTGGTGTGTGGAATATCGTTATCATAATGACATGGCTAAGGTGCTTGTTCCGTCTGGCGTATTGGAGAGACCATTGGTGCCTCGCTGGGTGAGGCCTCCACCGGGTTTTGTCAAGATCAACATCGATGCGCGGTGCAGGAGAGAGTCGGACGTGTTTGGCTGCGGTGCTGTCATCAGAGACTCGGGGGGTTTGTTTATTGCTGCTTGCGGATGGAAGCGCAGAGTATGCGGGGATCCTCTTTCGATGGAGGCTACTGCCTTCCTTTTGGGACTTAAGTGGGCTCTTCAAACGAACTTCAGACATGTCTTCTTCGAGACCGATTCGCTCACACTTTGCAACTTTTTGGCTAATCCGCACCACATTTCTTCCCCCGTTGGTTATACTATTGATGAGGCTAGGTCGATTTTACTCGATAATGCCTCTTTTTCGGTACACCATGTATTGCGGCAAGGTAATGCTGTTGCGCACTCTTTAGCCGATTTGGTGTCTGGTTTGGTGTCTGATCACCAGATTTGGTGGGGTATTCCCCCCCAAGCTATTTTTTGGAACATGTGTACAGATAATTTTTTGGCAATGAATTGCTTGGATTACTCCATCCATAACCCCTTCTGCATTGTGAGGGGTTAGGGATCGAGTATACCCATTTTATCAAAAAAAAAAAAAAAATCCCCTCACAAGCGACCTCATGAAGATGTCAGTCAGGTCAGCATCCAATCATCTGAAGGATCAGTTGAAGAGCCGTTCAAATTCACGAATATAGTCTTCCAATTTCCTCGTCTATTGAATTTTTGACAGCACATCCACATAGCCCAACTTCTGCTATCGCCTCCCGTAACCAGGCGACCATGACTGTGCTTGCTCGGAACCGAATTGCTTTATTTTTAGTAAATCACCCATGTCGGAACTAAATGATCTCAGCTCACAAGACCTCGCCCGATGTCCGATCATGTTACCATGCTGTTCGGCTTCCATTGATCATGGACAACCCCCATCCGCATATCCTCTTGTCATCGAGAATTAATCTAGTCCACGATGTTGGTTGAGTCTCAGTCGACCCCAACTCGATGTTTTGATCTCTCTGTGGTTAATACGAATTCGTAATTTTAAGAAGTAAATATTTTATATTTAATTTTTTTATTTACTCTTTCATCAATTTCGGATTAAAAGTTAAAGCATACGATTCTTTTAACAAGGAATGTACGTTATATTCTACGTTCTGATTTTACATTTCTGAAAAAAAAAATTAATTAAAATTCAAAATTATCACCACATCTAGAAAAAGTGTAAAACAAAAACAGAGAAGCACTCCAAAATCCGTAGCCGAATAAGGTCAAAGTAATATTCTACTTTTATTTTAAGTGTACTTTTATGACTAAATTTAGCAATAAAAATGCTAAACACGAAAGCTAAAATATCCTGGGCGCCAGCTCATGGGAACACATTCCCTCGTGGATTTATTTCAAGAGCTTCAACCTACGAGAAGAGTTTCCCACGAGGAAAAAAGGAAGTAGAAGTATTATAGTAAATTTACAGCATCAGTACATTTATTAAAAAGTATGAGTATATTTGGTTTTCTGATAAAACTTGATTTATATGTACATAAGATTTTAACCTATTCTATTTATTTAGTAGATCAATCACCGAAATATGTGTAGACATAATTTTTCATTATTTAATAATTTTTAAAATTATTTGTATAGAAAATATTATTTTTAATAAGATTTCATTATAATTGGTTATGTTCAAAAATACTTTTTATATAAGAAATTATATTATATTATTTAAAGTTCAATAAAGAAGGTATTGTTGGCAATAATAATTTCAATATTTATTTCTAAATTTTTGAAATTTTAACATTATTTTTTATTTTTGAAAATAAAAGAATCTAACTGAATCTAACCATATCTAATTTTTTATATTAATAAGTTAATCCTAATTTAACCCCTGTAATATGATCCTGGACCTCTTGTAAAGTCATTTATACCCTAATTACATAATAATTAAAACTCAGATAATACGATTTAATAAAATTTTCTAAATCTAATAGCATTTAACTGGATCTAACCGGATCTAACTGAATTTAACTGGATCTAACTGGATCTAATTTTTTATATTAATAAGTTAATCCTAATTTCACACCTTTAATATGATCTGAGACCCCTATAAGGTCATTTATACTTTAATTATAGAAATTAATACTCATATAAGACGATTTAATAAAATTTTCAAAATCTAATGACATCTAACTAGATCCAACTGGATCGAACTGAATCTAATCAGATCTAACTGGATCTAATCGGATCTAATTTTTTATATTAATAAGTTAATCCTAATTTAACATCTTTAATATAATCTTAAGCCTCTTATAAGGTCATTTATAACTTAATTATAGAAATTAAAATTAAAATAATTGGATTTAATTAAATCCTAACTGAATCTGACAAGATCTAACCGAATCTAATTTTTGATATTAATAAGTTAATCGTATTTTAATACTTCTAATATGATCCTAAGCCCCGTATAAGGTCATTTATACCTCAATTACAGAAATTGAAACTTAGATAAGACGATTTAATAAAATTTTCTAAATTTAATGACATCTTATTGGATCTAATCGGCCTAACTGAATCTAAGCGAATTTAACTAGATCTAACTGGATCGAACTGATTCTAACCATATCTAATTTTTTATATTAATAAATTATTCCTAAATTAACACCTTTAATATGATCCTAAGCCCCTTATAAGATCATTTATACCTTAATTATAAAAATTAAAATTCAGATAATAGAATTTAATTAAATCCACCTAAATCTAACTGGATCTAACCGGATCTAATTTTTTATATTAATAGGTTAATTCTAATTTAACAACCGTAATATGTTCTTAGGCCCCTTATAAAGTTATTCATACCTTAATTATAGAAACTAAAATTCAGATAATATAATTTAATAAAATTTTCTAAATATGATGGCATCTAGTTGGATCTAACTGGATCTAACTGAATCTAACTTGATCTAACTAAATCTGACCGGATCTAATTTTTTTATATTAATAAGTTAATTTAACACCTATAATATGATCCTAAGCCCTTATAAAGTCATTTATACCTTAATTATTGAAATTAAAACTTAGATAATAAGATTTAATTAAATCCACCTAAATCTAATTGGATCTAATTGAATATAACCGGATCTAACTAGATTTAACCAGATCTAACTGCATTTAACTGCATCTAATTACATCTAACCGGATCTAACTGGATTAAATTAGATTTGACATGATCTAATTTTTTATATTAATAAGTTTATTTTAATTTAACACTTGTAATATGATCTTAGGTCTCTTATAAGGTCATTATACCTTAATTATAGAAATTAAAACTCAGATAATATGATTAATGAAATTTTTTCTAAATCTAATGGCATCTAACTGGATCTAATCGAATCTAATTTTTAATATTAATAAGTTAATTCTAATTTAACATTTATAATATAATCTTAAGCCGCTTATAAGGTCATTTATACCTTAATTATAAAAATTAAAACTTAGATAATAAGATTTAATTAAATCCAACTAAATCTAGCTGGATCTAACCAAATCTAGCTGGATTTAACTAGATCTAACTAGATCTAATTGCACGTAACCGGATCTAACCAATTTAACTTGATCTAACCGGATCTAACTGAATCTAACTGAATCTAATTTTTGATATCAATAAGTTAATCCTAATTTAAAACCTGTAATATGATCCTAGGCCCCTAAGGTCATTTATACCTTAATTATAGAAATTAAAATCTAGATAATACGATTTAATGAAATTATCTAAATTTAATGGCATCTAACCGGATCTAACTGAATCTAACTGGATCTAACTGGAACTAACAGCATCTAACTAGATTATATTAATAAGTTAATCCTAATTTAACATATGTAATATGATCATATGCCCCTTATAAGGTCATTTATATCTTAATTATAGAGATTAAAATTTAGATTATACGATTTAATAAAATTTTATAAATCTAATGGCATCTAACCAGATCTACCTAGATTTAATTGAATATAACTGAATTTGATAGCATCTAATTGGATCTCACCGGATCTAATTTTTTATATTAATAAGTTAATCTTAATTTAACACCTATAATATGATCATATGCCCTTATAAGGTCATTTATACCTTAATTATAAAAATTAAAACTCAAATAATACAATTTAATGAAATCACATAAATCTAATGACATCTAACTTGATTTAACTGAATCTAACGGTATCTAACATGATCTAACGACATCTAACTAGATCTAACTGAATTTAATCAGATCTAACTAGATCTAACTGTATTTAATCACATCTAACAGCATCTAATTTTAATATTTTTAAATATTTTACATAAATTTATGTATTTTGCAAATGATGTATACTTAATAATTGATTTTAGAATATGCAAACCTTCATTTTGAATTAGATAATTTTAAAACTAAATAAATATATAACTTATAATTAAGTAATAATTTATTTAAATTAAATGAAATAAAATTTTAAATAAAGATATAATGCTTTAAATAAATCTATAATTTTGTATATTTGCATTTTTTCATGTGCAATTTGATTATTTTGAAAATAATATAAATTTATCAATTTAATATAATTTACATTAGATAGAAATTTTATAAAAATTCATTCAACATTGTCTCTAATTTTTATTAATTAAATTAATTTCAATTAAAACTCTACTAAAAATATAATTAAATTTGTTTTATGATCGATCATGGGTGGATAATGAGTGGTCAATTGTAACTTTTTTGAAGGAATAATTATTTCAAACTTATATTTCAATAATAAAAAAAAGTGGCATGAGCCTCATTTATAAGTTTTGCACGAGTCCAATTAATATATTATTTAAAAATATATTTCATCTATAACTATATTATCTAAATATAAAATAATTTAATGTACAGTACATTTTATATTTATTTAGCATAAAACAAAGCTTTAAATTATAAAAATCTTTAAATTCTAATAGTGCAAAGTTTTAAATTATGAAATTCTTTAAATTATAAAAATATTTAATTTATACAAGGCTTTAAATTATAAAAATCTTTTAATTTTATATCATACAAATCTTTAAATCATAAAATCTTTAAATTTTAAATTTCACAAATCTTTAAATTATAAAAACCATTTAAATTATAAATTATACAAATCTCAAATTTACAAAATTCGTTGAATTATAAATTATAAAATATTTAAATTACAATTTAAATTATAAACTTTTTTAATTTTAAATTATACAAATTTTCAAATAATAAGAATCTTTAAATTATACAAATCTTTAAATTCCATGCGTGACTCTCAATACTTCTTTCCTGCTCCTGGCTCATCATCCGAACCAAGACCTTCTGAACGGAAGCGAATAAGCTTCAACTCCCCTACGAATAGGACGACTCATTCAATTCTTAGCTCGAACCTCCCGTGAGGACGCAGAGAACCCCACCAATGCGGAGATCGGTTATTATAAAAATTGCTAAAATTTAAATTCTACAAACTTTTTTCACTCCTGCACATGTGGTGCTTGTGAAAACACCTATATGGGTGCACGTTGTCGGTGCTCCATATCTGGTTGACAAGAAACAACTGGGACAATGCATCGGGAGTTCTTTTGAGGAAGTGCAGGAGGTAGTAGAAAATGAAACCGAAGTGAAGCTGCTGGTCACCGTCAATTGCACCGAACCGCTCAGACGTGGCATCTTTATACAACAGGAATCTCAGAAACGACAATGGCTGAACTTTCAATACGACAAACTCCCGATTTTCTGTTTCTTCTGTGGAGTAATGGGACACGCTTTCAAGGACTGCACGGAGCTTGCTAAGAAGGAAGAGCCGATTCCTGAGGCTGACATGAGATATGGGAGCTGGCTAAGAGCAGGAACAAAACCGATGCGCCTCCTGGTAAATGACCAACGAAGTAGTCGAGTTATGCCCAGAAAATACACTGGATGCCATGATGCTCAGCTCAAGGAGATCAACCAAGAGATGAACAGCGTACCTGGTAGGCTCAGGCATCATCCTCACATGAACGCTGTGGTGGAGAATTCGGAAGCAGCAACTCGGGAACCCAGCCATATGAATGAAGCTGCTCTGGAATCAAGCGCCGAAGCTACGATCTCTCGTTCTGGCAGCCTGGGGACGCCTCACCAAACGGTCGTGCTGAAAAACGGAAGGCTCCCATCTGCGGACGTGTCCAAGCAGCCTGCAGTTGGCTTCCCGGCAACCTTTTTTGAGGCGGACGAGGCTTCGGTGCGTGGGTTACCGGTTGACAGCTATATTGCTCATGCTGAATATCCTGGGGGCGTCCTATGCGGGATTCATCAGCGGAGTGCCCAGGCACCTTCCCCAACACATGACCATCGTCAGGAGCAGCAGGCGAAGATGAATGCACATGCAGGTGCAGAAAATGAACGCTGTGTGGGTTACCCAGGCTATGATCAGATGCCCAGATTGGATGAATTGGCGAGCAGGGGCGGCAGTTCTTTGGCTCCACGAGGTAACATTGATGCTGGCGGTGCTGTGAAATCTCGCTGCCATTTGGAATGCAGTGGGGAGCCTATTAAATATGATGATGATTTGGACTGCGTGAAATCTCAATGCCACCTGGAATGCAGTGGGGAGCCTATTCAAATTGTTGCTGAATTGGACTGGGATGGGCAGAGGCATAGCTCAGAAATTGAAAGGCACACTTCAGAATTTGCTCCAATGGCTACGGCAGTAACTTCCAGCAATCACTGGCTGATGCTTCCAAACGACACAAATGGAAAAAAGAGAAGGGAGGCGGGGTCTCTGCTGAACCCACATGACAAGAAGCGACTGGTTATGGCTGTGTCATCCAGTGAGGAGGAGGTGGTGGCTGAGGGAAATCCTCAGCCCCACCTCACTTAACATGGCTCTTCTTGCATGGAATTGCCGTGGGCTTGGGAACCCACGTGCAATTCGGTGTCTCCTGGAATTGGTCAGGAAAAAAGGTCCCATGCTCATCTTCCTCAGTGAAACAAAGCGCTCCGCAAAGGAAATGGACGGAATTCGTAGGAAGGTAAATTTTGACTGCTGTTTTGCGGTGGATGCTGAAGAGAGAAGAGGCGGTCTTGCTCTTCTATGGAATCATGCCAATCCGGCAAACATTCTCAATTTTTCGGCCCACCACATACACGCAGAGTTTTTGGGGTGGCCTTTCACGGGTTTCTATGGCCACCCAGAGGTACACAAAAGACATCATAGCTGGAACATTTTGGAGCAACTGAAGGGGGGAACTTGTGCCCCTTGGTTGGTTATGGGAGACTTCAATGAGGTTATGGGTCCATCTGAGTACCACAGCCAAAGGACACGCCCTCAGAATCAGATGGATCTCTTCTGCAACGTGGTGGACAGCTGTAACCTTCTGGATATTGGTTTTGTCGGTCAGCCCATGACTTGGAGAAATAACAGGAGAGGTCATCATCGGGTGGAAGCCAGGCTGGATAGGGGTTTAGCGACGCCAAACTGGACTTCTTCCTATCCTCTCGCAAAGCTCTTCCACCTATCGGCTGCTTCATCGGACCATTGTCCTGTTCTTTTGGTATTAGACTCGAGGGGGTGCAAGCGTCGACCCCCCAGAGAATTTCGTTATGAGCTCTTCTGGGCTAGGGACAAGGCAACATATGGAATTGTAAACGGAATTTGGAGATCCTCACCCCATAATTGGGTGGCTGCTTCGGATTTGCTTGGGTGGAAGATCAAGGAATGTAGCAAAGCGTTATCAACATGGAATAGACTGAATCGGGGCAAGTTAAGGAAGGAAATTGATAAGAACCAGTTGGATCTTGAGTCGCTCATGGCTATGAATCCCACTGACCAACGGGATGACGCGATTAAGCGAACACGTTTCAAAATCAACTTATTACTGCAGGACGAGGAGCAATTATGGCAGCAACGGGAGAAAACCCATTGGCTTCACGAGGGCGACAAAAATACGGGTTTCTTCCATCGCATGGCTTCTAATCGGCGTCGCTCCAACTCTATCGTTGCTTTGCGAGATCACAACGGGCATTGGGTGCACGAACAAGAGAGGCTACTTGAGCTAACTGTGAGCCATTTCCAGGATGTTTTCACTTCCTTGAATCCATCTGATGCTCCATGGATTCCGAGTCTCATTACCCAAAAATTATCGAACCAACAGCGAATGAATCTCACATTACCTCTCAGTTTCGCTGAGGTGGCAAATGCAGTCAAGCAGATAAGCCCAACAAAGGCTCCTGGTCCGGATGGCATGTCCGCTGGTTTTTATCAAAAACATTGGGACACGGTTGGTCAGGAGGTGTTCCGTTGGTGCAAATTGTTCATGGATGAGGCTAATCCCGACATTTTGAGTGCCCATCTCAGCCCGGTCAACAACACAACGTTGATTCTGATTCCGAAGCAGGCTGGGGCTTTCGAGCTATCCCAGTTTCGCCCTATTAGCCTGTGTAATGTGGTTTACAAGATATTGGCTAAGGTGCTTGCAAACAGGCTGAAGCTTAGTCTCCAGGAGGTCATTAGTGATCATCAATGCGCATTTGTTCCTGGTCGGCTTATCTCGGATAATATGTTGGTGGCCTATGAAGCTATTCATTATCTTCGTAGGAGGCAGGGTCGGTTTCGGAAGGAGATGGCTATCAAGTTGGATATGTCTAAGGCTTACGACAGGATTGAGTGGTCTTTCCTCAGGCAGATAATGGCGGCAATGAATTTCTGCCCGCGTTGGATAAATTGGATTCTCTCGTGTGTTTCCTCAGTCAATTTCAGGGTGAATGTCAATGGGTTCAAATCAAGGTATTTTCAACCTCACCGGGGCCTGAGGCAAGGTGACCCGCTATCCCCCTATCTGTTTATTTTGTGTGCGGAGGGTCTCTCGGCTCTTATCAACACTGCGGTTGCCTGCTCTAGTATACATGGAATCAAGCTCAATCCAAGGGGGCCTATTCTCTCCCATTTATTGTTCGCGGACAATGCTTTGATCTTTCTTCGGGCTTCTCAGAACGACGTCACAAATTTTTTGGAAATCATAAAGCGGTACTCTGAGTCTTCTGGACAGATCCTAAACGTGGAAAAGACGGCTGTTTTCTTCAGCTCCAATACCGACATGGATTCCAGGCAGCATCTAAACACGGTTTTGGGCTCTTTGGGGCAGGAAATTCAAAACTATTTGGGATTACCGGCGTGGCTTGGGAGGTCAAAGCGGTCGATGTTCAAGGGTTTGAAGGAAAGGGTGTGGAGGAAAATCCAAGGATGGAAGGGAAGATTACTCTCCTGGGGAGGCAAGGAGGTCCTCATCAAGACTGTTGCACAGGCTATCCCCACATACTCGATGAGTATCTTTCTTCTTCCAAAATCTTTCTTGTCTGATCTTAATGGAATGCTCAGCAGGTTCTGGTGGGGAGAACATGGCGGGAAGCGTAAGATGGCTTGGGTGGCTTGGAAGGACATGTGTAAGACAAAGTTCTCTGGGGGACTTGGCTTCAGGGACCTAATCACTTTCAATTATGCTCTCCTCGCTAAGCAAGTATGGCGACTCAATTCTCCGTCCAGTTCTTTGTGCTACAAGGTTTTAAAAGCTAAATATTTTCCGAATATGGACATATGGGAGTGTAGTGCCAAACCATCTGACTCTTTCACCTGGGGAAGTATCCTTAAGGCCAGAGATGTGATCCGATTCGGATGTATGTGGCGTATTGGGGATGGAAAGCGAGTCCAATTCTTCAACGACCTGTGGGTGGATACCATGGTTACTAAGGCGGGTCCTCTCCCTTCCTCAATTCCGGACAACGTCATGGTTAGCCATTTTATTAATGAGGCCACGCGGTCGTGGAGCAGGGAGCGTATTGTGGCGGCCGCAGGGGAAGGCGGGTGGCGGGCGATAAGTCAAATTCCTCTCCCCTCCTCTGCCCAGGTTGACACTAGATATTGGAGATTTGAGTCTCATGGGGGGTATACGGTAAAATCCGCTTACAGGGTGCTTCGCTCTGGTTCTGTTTCCTCCTCCCAACCATCGGTCTTTAAGGCTATTTGGCGAACACAGCTTCCATCAAAAATTACCATTTTCGCTTGGAGACTCTACTTGGATAGCCTCCCGACTCTTCTCAACTTGCGGAACAGGGGAATTGTCGTTGATCTTGTGTGTTTGTTCTGCAGGGTGGGCATCGAAGATACCAATCACCTTTTCTCTGAATGTGTTTTTACCAGGGGGTGTGTTTGCGGGCCGCCAGGCGAAGGAGTGCGCCTGCTACTGTAAAGGAACTCATCACATCTTTAGCGTTGAGGCATGGATCGGGTGACCTCACTCTCTTTATCATGTGTTGCTGGAGGATTTGGTTTATGCGAAATGCTCTTCGGGCGGACGGCACTATACCGGATTTCACCATAACTCTTGACTGGTGCGTGGATTACGTGGAGCAATACCGCAGGGCCTCTCCTCTCACTCTCGGAGGTGCTATAAATCGTGTGCTGATTCCCAGATGGATCTGCCCTCCGAACGGGTCACTAAAATTGAATGTGGACGCCCGATGTATTCGGCGGACTTGGTCTTTGGGGTTTGCTGTGGTTATTAGGGATTTGGGAGGCTCTTTTATTGAGGCGAAAGGTTGGAAACGGTGTGGCTCCATGGAACCTCTTCTAATGGAAGCCTATGCCTGTCTCTATGGTATTCGTTGGGGTCTCCAGCTCAACATGACGAATTTTCTGATTGAAACAGATTCTCTGCTCCTGGTCCACTTCATATCATCGGGGACTTCCATCTCTTCTCCGGCAGGTCTGGTTATTGACGAAATCAAGGCTCTCCTTCTGTCTTCTAATGGAATCTCTCTGCATCATGTTCTGAGGCAAGGAAACTCTGTTGCCCATGTTTTAGCTGATTTTGTAGCTCTAACTGTTACGGATCATCAGGTTTGGTGGGATAATCCCCCACATGTAATTCACACGAATATCTGTACAGACATTTTTTTGGCAATGTATTGCTCGGATCACCTTATCCATTCTCCCTTCCAAGTTGCGGGGGGGGGGAGTGAATAAGGTTTTCTTTTTCATCAAAAAAAAAAAATTCTACAAACTTTTTAAATTTCATGCGTGACTCTCAATCCTTCTTTCCTGCTCCTCTCTCATCCGAACCAAGACCTTCTGAAGCGAAGCGAATAAATTTCAACTTCCTCACGAATAGGACCACTCATTCAATTATTAGCTCGAAACTCCCATGAGGACGCAGAGAACTCCGCCAATGCGGAACTCGGTTATTATAAAAATTGCTACAATTTAAATTCTACAAAATTTTCAAAAATTAAAATCTTTAGATTATAAAATCTTTAAATTTTAGATTACATAAATCCTTAAATTATAAAAAACTTTAAATTCTAAAAACCATTTAATTAAATTATAAAAAATATTTAAATTATAAATTATACAAATCTTGAAATTACAAAATTCTTAGAACTTTAAATTATACTAATTTTTAAATTAACAAAACCGTTTAAAACTATAAATTATACAAATCTTGAAATTATGCCTTCTTCCCATGGCACAAACATGGCTTATAGGGATTCAGAGGCAGCTGTTCTATGGACGGCGTGGAAGCTTTGAAATGATAGGCTTTTTCGTACACACCCGGATTTACGTGAGTTTTTGCAATTGCCAAACAAATCCATGGCGGGTTAAACTTGTAGTAACTTATTAGGCTTCGTAAAATCTTAGGTTGCCTGTTTCAATATGAAATTAATAAAATTTAAAATATAAATAAATACAAATTAATTTATATCGATATTATTATAATCGAACCGGTGGCTAAACTGGTCTGGTTCGACCGGTTAAGTAAACTGGTTTAAACTAATGACGTCAGTGTAACATATTTATAATGTCATAAATGTTAATTATTTTTAAATAATTATATATTTATAAATTCCAATTTTATATATTGGATTATACACCAATTTTAAAAAATTGACGATCTCAACTATTTTTCAACTTTGGAAATAGCGATTATGCAAAAGAAATAAAGGAAATTTCATAGCCAAATCGATAGCAAAGATGCAAAAAACAGGCATTTACGTGGATTTCTTCTCGCCTCTATACACATTTTTTGCACACGGCCATCTTCATCTTCAAATGCATCTGGAGGAAGCCAGACGTTGTTGCCTGCAGAGTTGCTGGATATGTTAGGATTCCGGGATTGAAGCTCACCAAGGATAGTGAGCCGTGAGCATCGACCAGAAGGCGCAAACAACTTGCGTCATTGATCAAGCTCGGCCTCGACCTCCGTGGTTGCCGAGGATGGTTAAGAAATGAGGCAACGAGAGCTAACCAGCCAGGGCGCACTTATTCCAGCAGTATGGCAGGATGTAAATAAATCTGGGAAATTCCTGTGCAATCTTCTTCCGGTTGGATGGCGAGGTGCAAATATATTTGTGAAATTCCCATGCATTCTTCTACCGGCAGGATGGGGGGACGGAAATTAATTTAAGAAATTAAGAGAATATAATAAAATCAGGTTAGAAAGTGGGAATCTGATTTTTGGTTTTTTTTTTTTTTTTTTTATAGCCGAACCTGCTGAACCAGGTTTGACCGTCAATACTGGTTCGATCGCAGTTTAGCCGGTTCGAATGATTTAATTAATTGAACCGAAATCGGAACAAGGACCGGTCCAACTGGCCGATCCGGTCCAGTTTGGTTCTGACAGTACTGGTTTATATGGATATAAAATAACTTATCTAATTACTATTTGTATTGAATGCGAAGATTATAATTTAATTTGAAATGAAGATTAATGGAACAGAATTTTACTTTAAATAAAATTTAAAATCTAGTTAAACACAAGTTTCAAATATTAAATTATTTTAGTTATTTTTCAAAATGTAATTACTATAAATAATTATTTTAAGAGTCAATCGATTGGAAATAACTTATTCCATTTGTACGCACACAAAATTTTCGTGCACCGTCGGAGCACCAAGTATTGGTGCTCCTTCTTCGCTACTGGAGAGAAGCCATGGCTGCCACTATTTCTCAACCCATAAACGACTAGAAATCGACTTCTATCACTATTCCACTGATTCTTACTTCTAGATTTGTTGAAACATTAATGAATAGACTGGAAACTAACCTCCATGAAACACACACTATTAACCTTGGCTACCAAACATCATCTCAGATCCCACCATCTGAGCTATGCATTTACAGTCGGAGTCATATGATCAATAGCCATAGAAAACCCTTTAAGACCGTCAGCCACTATTTTCTCTCCAACAACAGATCTTACAGCTGCGGCTATTTTCTTATCTGCAAAATCACCTCCTCGTTTCATCTCCAACAACAATGGCGTCTATAAGTTACCGGCAACCATCTCTCGTCAATCATACCTATGTGCTTGCAGCAATTGTAGTCGGTGATTACATTGATTCCAACCATCTCAGATTCATCAGCCGGCCTAAGCAAATCTAGCCATGCTCTCTGAATCGCAAGTAATCTAATAGCAATAGAAGAGGAAAAGATGAGATCTGGAAAATGAAGGATCGAAGAAGAAAAAAAGAAGAGACGAACGAAGAGAGGACAGGGGCCAATCCATGCGTTCCTGTGGTTTTTCAACCCGCCTAAAATGCCCCTTTCAATCTCAGCCGTCGAACGAAAATCGGCGGTAGATATCCAGCTTCTCACGAGAGAACCGTAGGAATGGCTTCCCATGAGTTGGGGGCTCTTGTATCAAACGGTCAAGATTAAAAGGGGTATTTTTGGTCGATCGAAAATTTTGGGCTGAGGGTATTTTTTCATAGCATCAACTATACACATGCTATGGTCGGTGAGAGATGCGGAGCGGGCAAAGGGCTATTGGGTTTGAGCAACCGGCAGAGGACAACCGGCAGCAATGAAGCCGGTGGCACTAAGCGGCGGTTGACAGCATCAACTGGCGACGAAGAACAAAATCAGCTCAATTTTTTTTCAAATTCAATTAACTAGAGAATAGATCTGATCCGGCGAGTTGGGCACTAGAGTTAGAAAGCCTGTGTTGAGTCATTGGTCGGTTCTGATCGGTTATCCATCTTCGGGAGGTTGGTGGGTTTTGAGGCAGCGACGGTGGCATATTGGATGATAGACATGGCTGCTGCCGAAGAAGAAACCGCTACTACTGAACTTTAGGGGTTTTCACCAGCTTTCGTTCTGATAAATCCGATAGTCTGATTGAAGCTTGACAACATCAGATTTGGAGGGGAATGGATGTTGCAGTGGAGCCATGGCTTCTTCCATCCATCGTCAACGATGGAGCACTAAAGCGTCATGCTCCAATGGTTGACCATCAATCCATACACATGCAGCAACGTATAAATGCAATTTTAAATGCAAACCATCCTTTTAATACATGCATGTTACACCAAATTAAATAAATAAAATTTAAGTAATAAAAAAATTAATCTGATATTTGTGAATTGATATTGATATAAAAATTATAATTTTTAACATATAACCTGACAATGTTCAACCCTTTATTTTGAAAAAGATGTTACAATGAAAATGCTGATGCCATATAATTTGTAAAAAAATAATTTAGATATTTTTCATTTGATTATAAAAAAAATAAAATTCATTATTCGGTATGAGTTTTATTGAAAAGATAATCAGTTTTGGTAGAGTTAGACTTCAATTCAAATCAACTTCATTCATGAAAATTTTATTGAAGATTTTTTAATAAAAATTCAAATTAGTTTAATTCAAGGAAATTTTGTTCAAGATTTTTAATAAATTTTGTATTTAAATGATTTTTAACTTAATATAAATTAGCCAACTGATCATTTACGACCGGTCGAAAATCCGGTGATTTCCGACCGGTCAAAAATATATTTTTTTTAAATTTTTTTTGAAAAATAATTTTATAAACATGTTAATCTAGTTATATTTAATCTATAAACCAAATTTTACCATTTTTGGATATATATATATATATTTATTTATTTTGGATTTTTAAATACAGGGGTATTTAAGTCATTTTAAATATTCTTAAAATGACTTAAATACCCCTGTATTTAAAAATCCAAAATAAATATATATACATATCTAAAAATGATAAAATTTGGTTTATAGATTAAATATAACTAGATTAACATGTTTATAAAATTATTTTTCAAAAAAAAAAACAAAAAAATATATTTTTTGACTGGTCGGAAATCACCGGATTTCCGACCGGTCGTAGAAGATCAGGTCTCTTTAAATTAATATCTATATTTATTTTGCTTTTTTAAATAAAATTTATAAAGTTATAAGTAAAATTAAAGGAAATGTTCAATACCCCAAGGCTCCATGCTTGATAATGTTCAATCTAGCTTTAACCTTTTTCTTTAATTTTAGGATCATTCATTATATTTTTTTGAAAATCATCAATCTTCTATGGGCCTCATTTATATAAAATCACGTCACTTTATTAAGATTTTTCAGATATATAGATTACATTTCTTTATTTTTCAAGAAGAAATTATTTTATTTTATATAATTCAGTTTTTTGTTTGAATGCATGTTTATATATTTAAATTATATTATAAATAAATCATATTATTTTTATATACATGCGTAAATCATTTTTGTTCTGTTCCAATTTAACTTGAATCATAAGAATCAGAGAAATGTACATGAATTATGTTGCAAACTTTCTATTTAATAAAATATTTATTAAATTCATAATTTTATATTAATTTATTTTGATTTAAATTAGTCTTTATTTTAAATTTAATTTTATTAATTTCAAATTAAAATGATCAAAATAAGATGAGTGACCATATGGGGTGCTATAGATTTATGGTGTGTTTGGGAATAGATAAAACTTTTGGTGAATAGTTTTGAAAAATAAAAGTTGTCACATGATGTAATATAATAAGGGCAATGATGATTAGTAAAGAATATAAAGTTAAAATAGATAGGTTGGTTATGTAAGTAGCTGTGTAGAAATAATTCAAAAATATGATAGTTGTATAGGAAAATGTGAAAAAATAATTAAAAAATATAATAATTATGAAAAGTAAAAAAATTTAAATTGAAAAGTTTCAACTTAATATTTTCTACACATTGCCGTACACAACCTTAATTTATTAAGTTTGAGTGGCCATTCGAGTTGCTGCAAACGAAATGTGATAGAAGGTGATGTACTGAGCATCATATGCTGTGACGGACATAAATTTTGGTGGCCGGATTTATACGGCGGGCGGAAATTTTGGATATAAAAGGGGCAGATTTCATTGGTCCATATTCGGTGATCCTATGGGTCCAATTAGCGTAATTTAAGAGTTGTTTTTAATACTTGGATGTGTTCTAAATCATGTAAACGGTTCAGATTTGTCAAATCATGCTTCATATTGAAATGAAAAAATAGCACTATAGTAATTGATTATGTTTACAATTAATTAATTCAATTTAATTTTTTTATTTTACGTGCATTATCTTTTGCTTGCATTTTGATTCTCACGAAAATAAAATAATTAACATAAATATAAAATTAATTTAAAAATGATAATTTTTTTTGGAACGGAGCACCTAGACGGACTTGTAAATATTGTCACCGTAACTAAAAAAAGTCAAACTACCTAATATCTCCTACCATAAAATTTTAAAAGTACTTATATATTAAACCTATCTCAAAAAGTTATATACATATTTATTTAGATTATTTATATAAAAATTAGTGTTTTGGGATATATAATTAAACATTTATTATACTTAATTATTGAATTTGGGACATATGATTAAATAATCATTTAAATTAAATATTTTCTAGCAATCTAAGTTTTGAGACACTTTAAATTACAATCTGGAACTATAATTAAACAATTCCTAAAAAGTCATATATATATTTATTTAGTTTAAACCATTATTTTGTTACTTAAACATCTAAAAATATTTAGACCGTGTTTGAGAATAAATAAAACTTTTGATGAAAAGTTGTAGAGAGTAGAAGTTGTCAAATGATATGATATGACGGGGGTAATGATGAGGAATAAATATGATAAAGTTAAAATAGACAAGATAGTTATGTTGGTAGTTGTGTAGAAATGATTGAAAAGTAAGGTAGTTGTATAGAAAAATGTGAAGAAATTATTAAAAAATAGGGTAGTTATGGAGAGTGAAAAGTTTAGATTGAAAAGTTTTAACTTGACAATTTTTACTTATTAACAAACACACCCTTAATATTAAACTATTCCAAAAAAGTCATATACATTTATATTATTAGATCTAAATTATACTTATATATAATTTATACAAATTTATTTTTAAAAAGTCATATATAATAATTATTATAGTTTCATATATTTATTTAAATTTTATTTCAATTAATTATGCATTTAATTGAAATAATAATTTATAATTAATTTTTAAAATACAATTCAATGGTTGATATGTTTTAAATTTTTATATAAACTACAAAATTGTTAATATCAAGGTTTAATCATTATTAAACTAGTCCAAAAAATCATATAGAATTATATTATTAAATCTAAATTTTAATTATATATCATTTAAATAGATATAATTTATTATAGTTATCTTTAAAAAGTCATATTAATAATTGTTACAACTTTATATATTTAGTTAAAATTTTATTTTTTTCAATTTAAATTAAGTAATATTTTTCTAAATTTGAGCATCATATATTTATTTAGTTTTTTAAATTACTTAATACAAATCAAGGTTTGTGTATTTCTATAATGAATTTTTAAGTATATATTTTTTGCAAAATATATAAATTTATTTAAAATATTTTAAAAATATTAAAATTAGATATTGTTAGATAGTCAGATACGGCATGGATGAGTATACGTTAGGCCGTGTCCTTTGGGCGGTTGAAAATGCGCGTTTCCAGTCCCAAGTCCCGACGCTTGCGTTGTGAACTCCGCCCCCTTTGTCGGTTTCCGCGACCTTCCCAAGATCGCACGAGACTTCCCACGCGCCAACTTCCACGCGGACAATGTTTTCCATCAGTCCAGCGGGTCAGCAGTAAAAAGATTTTTTTAAAAAAAAAATCATAAAAATGATCAATGGCCCCACTGGCCTATTGAAAAATGTAAACCATATGATATGTACGGATGCACTCGCCGATGTTTAGTTATATCAATTTTGGCCTACTTAATACCCATCTACCTCTGGCGTGCAGCCAAAGTTAAAAATAAAAATATAAATATAATAATGATAATGATGGTGATGATGTGATGATGATCTTGAAGTCGATTACCTCCTCGACGAAACCCGATTCAACTCATCCGAATGGCATAGAGCCCCGCAGCCCTCTTTTTTTAATTGTATATTCCGAACGAACAAGTGTACAAGCTAAGCATAAATGGTATTTTTCTGAGTTTGCTTAACCACAGGCTAATCGTTACATTATATTTGATAAGAAGTAGTATCTTTTAAACGGAATATATAACTATTAGATCTTTTTGAAAAATATATCTTATTATTTAGTACTTTCCATTATTTTATTCAATGCCTGCATAGTATTGCATATTTCAAACGAGATGAGATAAAAAGGGATAAAAATATAAAAACATTCTAATTTGACATAAATTTTTAATTAAATATGAGGTGGTAAGAAATTTCTTCAAATTCGTACCGCCCAACATGAAAAAAAACATTTCGAAACAAGATGAGTAAATAGTATGTGGTTGCTCGTCCAATAGCATCCAATCAAACTCTTTTTATATCCTAATTGATTACTAAGAATGATGTCTTATAGCAAATGTCAATTCTTTATATATAGACCGATCTATTAACCTCTAAACTTATCTTCTATGATATGAAGATATATGCCATATTAGTAATGACGAGGTGCTTTTTGCCAAATGATATCACAGGGCACGTTTGGTAAGATACGAGAGTGGGAAATGATGATAAAGTGTAGAAGTATATTTCTTGAGGTTGCTATTTACTCCATCAATCATCATATTTTTCTACATTTACTTCTATATTTTAATTATTTTTCCTTCTACTGATCTAATAATTTGGATTTTATCTCTGTATTTTTATTAATCGCGCAAGTTTCAAAATATTTCTTTTTTCACTTACCATTCCACGCCATCCCATCTTATATGGAATTTTATAAAAATATCAATTACCAAACGTTCTCGTAATAGACTTACCTTACTAAACACTAAAAAAAGCCAACAACTGCCTTGATTCAACTCTGTACCAATTAAGGAGTTAATCAAGAGTCTCAAAAAAATAACTAGTATTTCATCCATGTACAGTAGCGACTTTTATTAGATTGAAAGCATGGTAGACAAATATTCTCATAAAATGAGCATAAGTTTGTTCTCAAAAGTAAGTCATTATGATTTAAGTGAAAGAAGTTTCTTCTTATACTATAAAAGAAGGATCAACCAATATAACATATGCCATGAGGAAAACATAAAAGGAGAAAATGATATAAAGAGTATTATGTAATTCCTTATCTTTTCTAGTATAGAAATTGTAATTAATATTACATGAATAATGATTCAATATTTATATGAGCATGGATTACTCAATGCCTAACCTTAGATTTAAAATTTTAAAATTTATTGTTTAAAATCTTAACCATCTATTATATTTATCCGTATTCATTTTTTATGATTCTAAAAATTTTATATAGTTCAAACTTTAATATAATATATTATATATTTTCAAGAAATTTTAATAATTATATATTCACCCTTTTCAATGGAATTTTTTTAATATCATAGTAAAATAGAATGTGTTAAACATAATTTGAAATTTAAAAAGCAAGGGTAACCATACAAAAATCTATGCACCTGAATCATTACTCAAATTCATATTAATATTTTTTTTCGCAATAAAATCTCCTTATCTTCTATTTGATTTGTGCTTATTCCTTTCCTTGCTTTTGTCGATCTACCTTTTTAGGCTTCATCATAGCTTATCATGAGTGTGGTTGAAAAGTAATAAAATTTTTAAATAAAAATTTTCAATATAAACATTTTTGTATTTGAAAAAAATGATGTGATACGATAGGAACAATGAGGAGAGGTAAAAAAAAGTTAAAATAAATATGTTAGTTGTATGGATAATTTTGTAGAAATAATAAAAATATAAGATGATCGTGTTAAACAAAAATATATTAGATAGCAATTTTTAAGGATGATATTAAAAAAGGAAGTTTATTTATAGTTAAATGTACATTGACACTTGGATTTTATGTACGATTATTTAGTATGTGTTTTAAATCATACAAGATTCTTGAATTGAATTTGTATCTTGTATGAGATATAATAGTGTGTATTGTGAATGAGTAAAGTTGTGTTAGGAATAGAAAAAGTTTAATTGAAAATTTTAAAAATTATATTGAGAATTGAAAAATTGTATTGAAATTTTTATACATATTCAATCGAAGAATCTTATATGACTTAAACACGGGTTAATGTTGGTAATCTTTTAAAACCCATGAAATGTTTTAGGTGTACGGTAGGGATATATATATCAATAAAATAATAATACTGTTGGTTTGCATATGGAAATGAGGGTGTTTTTTTTGTGTTATGGTTCAATACTCCCTGGCGTATATACCTATTTTTTAAATTTATTTTTCGAAATTTTTTCGTGAACATGTTAATCTAATTGTATTTAATATGAATTACTAAAAATGACACTGATTTTAAAAAATTCGAAATAAATATCTAAAAATTTCTAAAAATGGTAAAAATTTATACACGTATTAAATATACTTACGTTAATATTTTTATAAAATATTTTTTTTTTAAAAATGGACAAAATATACTCGGAAGCATTGAGACTTAGGGTGTGTTTGGTTGGAGGTAAAACTTTTTGATGAAAACTTTTCAGAGTAGAAGTTGTCAAGTTGATAGAAAATGATGTGATATGATAGGGGTAATAATGAGGTGTAAAGAGAATAAAGTTAAAATAGATAGGGTAGTTGTATGGGTATTTGTGTGGAAATCATTGAAAAGTAGGGTTGTTTATATAGGAAAATGTGAAAAAATAATAAAAAAATAAGATAGTTATGAGAAATGAAAAGTTTTTGATTGAAAAGTTTTCATTGACATGTTTTATGCGTAGGTAAAACTTTTAATGAAAAGTTTTAGAGGTAGAAGTTGTCAAATTGATAGAAAATAATGTGATATAATAGGGGTAATGATGAGGAGTAAAGAGAATAAAGTTAAAATAGATAGGTTAGTTGTATGGGTAGTTGTGTAAAAATGATTGAAAAGTATGGTAGTTTGTATAAAAAATGTAAAAAAATAATTAAAAAATAAAATAATTGTGAAAAGTAAAAAGTTTTATGTTGAAAAATTTTAATTGATAAATTTTGGCCACAAACAAACACATCCTTAATATTTCCGGATACATTGAACCACAACCCGTTTTTTTATATACTAGGATGATGAGCCGACGGGCGGAGCAGCTGGCCTGTCCAATACTCCAATTCCAACTCGAGCAGCAGAACAGAGCAGAGCAGGCGTCCGTGCGTGCGTGGGGAAATCGCTTTTGTTTTTTCTGCCTTTTCCACCTCAGCATCTGCAACAGCGAGCCTAGCTAGCGTAGGCGTAGCAAGAGAGGGAGAAGAAGTAAAAAGGGAAGGAAGAGCTGGGTTTTTGCTCGCTCGCTGTTTCGGTCATGGCAGCAGCGGCGGACAAGCCCAGGTAGAAATCCATCTCCAAGATTCGTCGCCTCCTCCGTCGCTTGCTGGGCTGCGCTGCGCTGCACTGCACCTCCGTCTCTCTCCCTGCCACCACCTTCCTATATATACAACGCAAAGGAAGAAAGAACGACGAGGAAAAGCTAACAAGGAAGAAAATCCCTTTTTTTTTGGATCTCAGCAGCAACTCCCAAATCCCGCCTACCCGCTTGCCGAGAAGTGGAGGCGGCGGACAATCCTGGGCGAACGAGTTTTTCTTTCTTCTCCGTCGAGATCCGACCGCGGGGATTCGACACGGTCTTGTTTGTTGATTAGGGTTCTGGACATGCGTTCTTCGTGAGGGATCCTCTGCTGCAGTGGAGGGTCCCCGGTTTCCGTGATCCTGGTCGCGGTCTCGAGTATTGGCTCGCGAGGAAGCATTTTTCTGGCATTGGAGCTTGGGAGGCTTTGATTCGGGTCTGCGGCTGCCGTTCCCACGATGGTTCGGACGCTATTTTCTTGGCCGCATGGAGGTGGCCGTGTTTTCCTTAGCGGTTCCTTCGTTCGGTGATTTTTTCCTTCCTTTTGCGTATTTGTTTCATTTTCGAAGGAACTCGATAGTTGGTTGGTGGGTTTGGGGCTTGGGTTTGGTCATGCTGTAATGGAATTTGCTTGGAAATTAAACCTTGGTGGAGCTATTTCGGCTGTGTCGACATTCTGTGATAAAGGAGAAATTTTTACCTTGTAGTTGTTCCCATCAATGGCGTGGCCCAACACAACATTGGCCAACGAATTAATAACGTGCGTAGCCTCCTTGTTTCTTTTCTTTGACGATTTATTGGGTTTTGTCGTTGTTGTTGGTTGATGTCTTAGGTGGGGCGAGCAATTGCCAATGGTTCTAGTGGAAGGATCATCAACTGTTTTCCAGACGGTTTGCGATCTCCCACCTGGTTATCATCAGGTGAACTGATTTGAACTCTTTTGGTATTTCTTTTAGCTCCTATGCGTAGGACTGAAAAGCTCTGTTTGGGAAAGATGATGGAGGCCATTTGGTCGACCTGAATATTCTGATTGCCGGCCAGATTGGCTGCACCAGAACCGGTAGCCATGGAAGCCCTTTTTGAGAAGATGACGGAGCACTGAAAATTGGTTGTTCATAGGTGGACCTTGATCGATGTACATGCGGCTGATTGGCACCAATATGTCGGATTTAAAGTAGAAGAGCTCCAATCTGTGGTCAGTCAGTGTTGGATTATCAAGGATATTGTCAGTCAGAACCAAACCGGTAAAGGGATTGGTCTGGTTCGACCTGTTAAGCAAATCAATTTGAACCGATGATGTCAATAAAACATATTTAGGGTGTGTTTGTTTTGGCAAAAAAAGTGTCAATTAAAACTTTTCAATCTAAAACTTTTCACTCTCAATAATTATTCTATTTTTTAATTATTTTTTCACATTTTTTTATACAAACTACCCTACTTTTCAATCATTTCTACACAACTACCCATACAACTAACCCATCTATTTTAACTTTATTCTCTTTACTCCTCATCATTACTCCTATTATATCACATCACTTTCTATTGATTTGACGACTTCTACTTCAAAAACTTTTCATCAAAAGTTTTACCTCCAACCAAACACACCCTTAGAAAAAATTAACAGAAAAATTTTCAAATATTCATTAAGCACAAATATAATAAATTAAATAAAAAAATCAACTGCATTAAGGAACTTGAAATGTGTAAGAAGGCTTGGCTCTTGAATTAGTTAACTGATGAAGGGATCCTATGTATTGATATGTTGCTGATCCATATCTTAAGTTAACTTGTTTGAAGCAAAATATAGAATGAAGTTGAATTTTTAATGCATTCAAGCTGGCAATCTCTAGTCCAAAAAATTTCCAAAGCAGGATTTTATTGTCTAACAATGAGATGACATGCATGTTCATTTGTCAACACCTGCAACACTTATCAGAGATGATTTTTTTTCATTTACCAACAACTAATGACTAAGATGACTTTAATATTTGAACCATGGCCTTTCATGCGATGGGTTGACCTAGTGTAAGAGCTTCCAAAAGTAGTAAGAGGCAAAACATATTTGTTGATACGATGGGTTGACCTAGTGTAAGAGCTTCCAAAAGTAGTAAGAGGCAAAACATATTTGTTGATAATAATGGATTATTGTACAAAATGGGTGAAGGCAAGAGCATCGAGATTTGTAATTTCTGCTAAGGGCCAACCAAGATTTTGAATAATCCTCTTCCATAATATAAAGTATAAGATCGATGCTCTAGGATATGGCTGCCGATGAGCAGGGGCCGCTAGGCTAGGTAGAGGATAGTGATGTCGAAGAGTAGGGAGGAGCAGAAGTGGGTTCACCCGAAGAGCGCGGGTAGAGATGTAGAGTGGGGAGCAGCTAGATTTGCCGAGAAGGTGATGGTGTGACACAGTGATGGGAGCACCGGTTGATCGGAGCATCGACTACAAAGCATTGGGACTGGAGAAGGAAGAATGAGTTGTCCAAAGCAGGTCGCAGAGCACGGAGAGGACACCGACATGGGTGAAATGGATAGCATCATGCATGACAACTTATTGTCGTTGGGAGCTAGTGTTTGTAGTGTTTGCTTCAGTGTAGGAGGGAGGCTTTTCAATTTGGGGGGGGGAGAGGAAATGGGAATTGTGAAATGGGCGGCATTGTTGAGTCGCAGACGGGCTGGGTTTTGCTTTTTTTTTTTTTTTTTTTTTAAAATTTTGGGAACTGGATGAACTAGATTTGATTGGCTTTTTCGGTTCAATTGCTATTAGTCCGGCTCTATCGATTCAAAGCTATTAAATTGGACTATCTTGGAATGAACCGGATCCTGGTTGGACTGGTCGAATCGGCCGGTCTGATTCTATTCTTATAACATCGATTATTAGATAGAAGACCGCAACACCGGATATGGAGAAGATGGTGATAACCAAATATGAAGATGGGGGAGGAGGAGAGAGATGAATTTGGGACTAGGGATTTGGACAATTGTATTTCAGCCCGTTTGAGTAATTTTGGTATTTTAAAAAAATAACGCACGCATCTGCCATTACCATTGGACTCAATTGACAGATGCCAATGGTATGGACATATTGGGAATTAAGGGTGAAATGTTGTGGGCATCAGAGGTGAAATGTTGTGGGTATTGGAGGAATGTTTGGATATGATAGGAATTATGGTCAAATGTTGTGCGTATAAATGAATTTTTTTTTTAAAAAAGAGTTGTTTTTGTACAAATGTTCACGAGTTCACGTGTGCATCTAGTAGGATGTAATGATAATGGTAAAACACAGGTAGTGCAACATCTATCGGCTAATGGCCATCACATTGCGCTCATTAATACAAAGCTCAAGTGATTAATTTTTTTGGTTACTGATTCTATATCTTTTGATTATACAAAGCTACTTGTCGCTTTTTAAGCGTTGAAGCTTGTGAAGAAGTTGTCATTTAAGTTGCCCATAGATGCATTCCATGTTTGCTTAAATGATCCTGAACTAGCAAAAGATGTCCAAAGCCATTTTCAAAAGTCATGGGTAATTAATAACGAAACCACTAAACCTTTTGCTTCCCTACTATTTTTTGCTAAGGTTGTTTTGATCGTAACCTAACTTGGGATTCTATATGAAATAGTGATATGCTTGGGTACTTTGAGACAAGATCTGTAGTTGCTTCTTTGAACTGAGATCTCCAGAGTCTAGAACCTTTTTCTTCATAAAATTTGGAGTTCAACTTGTATCCGAATGTGGCCCTAATTTTGGGGTCTCTTATTCATAGCAATTGTGGAAAAAGGGAAATGGTTGTCAAAAACATTGTAATCTTTTGTCTTTGTATGTGTACCTTGTATTCTTTGTATCCTAGTAGTTCTAGAAGCAACTCAATTTTTACTTGAGTAAATTCCTAGGTTTAGGTGTTTTTTACAATGTAGACGACAATAATAGATCAAGATTGCCTTCTTTTTATTCCTTGATGCTAAGAGGCAAGGAACACCTCAAATCTCTGTCAGCATATTAGAAATGCTTCCAGAATCGCCTCAAGTGATCCTTTGGTTGGGCTTCACTAGATGAGAGCAATTAAGTGATAGTGAAGTTGTCATACTCTTTAGCTTCTTACCATTATGTAGTCTCTTAGGGAATGGCTGAGAAAAGGCTTTGGAAGCTACAGAGGCTGGTATCTCAATAAGGATTTTGCCTAGGGCTTAGCTGAGGCCCTTTCAGGCTTTGTCGAAAAGCGTAGTGTATTTTTTTTTTTTCTCTTGAACACTGTGACAGTTCCCAACTGCATTTGATTAGTTAAGAAACAATGCTTTTATAAGACATTACCAAATTTGTTCTGATTAGGAAACTTGGGAAGCTTGGCATCCTGTTTATGGGGATACATTTCTGTTTTTATTAGGTTGCAAAATTTCTATATTATTCTTTTATCAATATAAGAGTATATGCAAAGACTGATATAGGAGATACTCCAAGATCTTATACAAATTAAGTTGCATGTCTTCTATGCTAGATTGATTAACAAGCTCAGCTTCATCCACTATAGATTGCTTTTCTAATCCCTTGAAATGGTTTCCAGAACTTAACCAACTCCAGCCCAGCTACCGGCAAGCTGAACTGCTTGGCTGCTCTTAGGTTCTGTTGATGTCTCGTGCTTTATTAGGGCATGACTGTAGCATCTTGGCAGTACTTTGTTTTTTCCATGTTGATCTAGAGATGTTTATTTTAATGGATCCCATTTCCAGGCGTGTGAATTCTCCTTTTGAAACAATTTCCAGAATGTGTTGTTATAAATTCAAGCTAACCATTTACCTTACATGTGCATCAAGGAAAAGAAGATTATTGAAATCCTTGACATCTCTCTCTTAGACTTTCTTGCTAATTCCACAACAAACTAACCAATATATGAACTGGAAGGATCTTTTATTAAGTGTAGTGCATTTCTTGGTTTTGCAGTACAAGTATTTGGTTGATGGTGTGTGGCGACATGATGAACAGAATTCAACTTTGACGGATGAATATGGGATTGTGAACAACATCATACTTGTGAGGGAAGTGCAGCCTGTCATTTCATTGCCCCCCAGTGATCCTGTAGTTCAACCAAACATGGATGTGGACCCATCTCAGCATGTGGTTAGTTTAGCAACTGGCTTATTGGTATTTTTACACTTTCTTTGTAGAATAACTAATATCAAGGTCCATTTGGTAAGATGTAAAAAGAGTGGGGAAAAAATTGCAATATGAATTTTGAAAGTGTGTGTGACATGATATGGTAAGGGTGCTGATTAGGAGTAAAGAAAATAAAAATAAAATAGATAGAGTATGAAAAAATGTGAACAATGATTGGAATGTAGAGATAATAATAGAAAAAGTAGGATAGTAGGGTTGTTAAGATGTCAAATTACATCAAAATGTGTGTTGGATGAAGTGGGATATTTTTCCTTTAATACCAGATAGACTTTTAATTTACATAATTTAGTTGCTAACAAATTGGCTTGTTATGCCTGATCTTCCCAACAGGCTTCATCATCAGGGGTTGTTGGTAGGGATTTTATGGCACACATTCCTGATGTAGATATCAATGCTTCACGTGGTCAAATTTCTGTGATTTTGTCCAACTATACAGCATATGAGTTGCTTCCCCAGTCAGGCAAGGTTAGCATACTTCAGATTGAGTAACACAAGCCTAATTTATTATTTTTTTCTTAAATCATTCTCGTTAGCAACTTTCTAACTCAAAGGGTCATATGTGTTTCTAGGTTTTTGCCCTGGATGCGAATATGCCTGTCAAACGAGCATTCGAGATCATGTATGAACAGGTCATTTCCTTTATTTCTCAGATTGAATTGTTGTTGATAAAATTTTTTCCTTGTGATTTGTTGCTTGACCAATGATGTAGAGGGCAACCTTCTTTGTTTGATGCTTTGGCTGAATGCTGTTTTTCCTTTGGTTCCATTTGACAATGGGATAAAAAGGAATATGGAGTGGACGAAAAGAATGGAAATGATGTGATGTGATATAGGCCAGGCTAATGAAAAAACAGGTAGGCATCTTATATGAAAATATGGGGAATAATCATTAGAAGTATTGGTAACGATGGTGGCAGTTCTGATGCCAAATTGCATTAGTTAGAAAAAAGTTAGTGAAAAAAGTGAAAAAAAATTTCTCTGATTTTTTGTACTGTGTTTGGGAATGGGAAAAATATACGTTTCTGTGAGATTTTGTTTCCCTATTGTTATACAAAAATAATATATTCTGGAAACTTGGGTTTGTTTTCCTACCGTTAGATGAGGGTCTTGCTAAGGTGGAGTTCAGGAAAGGGAGGATGTTTCTCACCATAATTTTCTTATTTGTAACATCCTTGTGTCATTACTGAGAATAACTAAGCTTTTGTTCTATTTTTATGAAAATGCATCTGCTCACAACATGATGACTGTTCTTCTTCTTCTTGTGTCATTAACATTTCTACAATTCCATGTTTCAAATGCCGGTAAGGAGTTTTTCTTGGAAGTGTTTGGGAAGTGATAAAATTTTTGAATGAAAAATTTTTAGTGTAAACATTTCTAAAATGAGAGAAAATGATGTGCTATGATAGGGGTAGTGATGAAGAATAAAGAGAATAAAGTTAAAATAGATAGGTTAGTTTTATGAATAGTTATGTAGAAATGATTGAAAAGCAGGGTAGTTTGTATAGGAAGATGGGAAGAAATAATTTGAAAAACAGGATTGTTGTAGAGAGTGGAAAGTTTTAGATTGAAAAGTTTTACTTTAAAACAAACACACCCCTTATAAATTATATGTTTAATTTGTTTATTAGCTGTGCAACTCATTGTTAGTGTTCTTCCCCTCCAAAGTGGGTCGGAAATAATGTCAGCACCGTAAGGGGTTATATCGGCCGTAAAGTGAATCATAATGATATGGATAGGATTTTTTCTGAGAATTGGAAAGAGGGTAATAATGTTGGAAGTGAGTTTGTTAGGGTGAAAATTTCTCCATCCAAACTCCTCGGCAGTGGATAACTCCAGTATCCCTTAGAAACATGGGGGCACATATGTCCATGGTTTGAAGAACAACCTATAGGGAGCTGTGTTTGAAGAATTTGATTAGCAGTTCCCTCAAGTCTTTTAGGCTTCATTTGACCATGCTTCATGTGCTTTGGTTTTTTGTTTCTGTAAAATGTCCAACAACTCTTGTTGTCAAGGGCTATATTTTCAGCTTTGTGTATCTGCACTTATCTGACTAACTTAGCCAAAATTGTGGGAAGTGGGAAATTTGCCTCTGTCCAGCCAAATAGATTTTTTAGTTTATGGTTCACTTTTGGAGAGGCACATAAGCACTCTAAAAAAAGGGTCTGAACAAGTCTTAGTCATGTGAGTCTCATGAAAGTAGGAAATGTTTTTGGCACCTTTTGAGATCTGGGGCATATTTTCTGCATGTTTCATGTCTCAACAGGTATGCACATTGGTTGAGGGAATGGGGGGAAGAGATTCGTGCGGTTGACTCCCTAGTCCAGAGCTAGCTCTAATCAATGATGACAATGCAATGATAATGAAGCTTCTGTATATTTTTCATCATGTCATACCCTTTAATGATGATATACTTGAAAACAACCAAGGATTTCACTCTTCATCTCAAAATGATGGTTGCATTCTTTTTACAGGGCCTTGCTATTATACCTGTATGGGATGACTCTAGGGGGCAATTCCATGGAATGCTAACAGCTTCTGACTTCATATTAATCTTAAGACAGGTATTCTCAATATTTTTAATTTGATTTATTTTGTTGTTCATGAAGATCTGGGTCATGTTAATGTACTCGACAGCCTCTCTAATTTTGGCAATTTTCTGTTGTTGAAATTGTTTTTGAAATTTGTGCTGCCAAATTGTCTTGCATAATATTAATATGTAATTTCAGAAAACTCCACTCAATATCTATTGGTTTCTTCTTTAAGGACTATTTGGAAAGTGATCTGTTTCTACATTTGTTTGTTTGTGAAAGATACAGATGGCTTCCCTATTTTCTTTCATTCATCTTTCCAGCCAACACAGGGCCAGAAAGAACTGCTGTGGCTGTGGTGGCTGTAAAAAGCCTGTAAAGGTTGTTTGCCCTGAAACAAATTCATTGGTGATGTTTTCAATTCCTCTGGAGGATTGTATTGACAAAAAGGCTAGCTGGTATATTGATTTTAGGTAGTCAAGTCGTGGCTCTGGACAAAAATGTATCTGATATCTTTTTGACATTGAGGGGGATGGAATCAGTTGCTGCATGGGGCCATTATGCTTGTTGGTAGAATAGATTGGCATTATATTTTCCTCTTAAGGCTCCATTTGGGACATTTTTAATTACACAAAAGTTGTGAATAGTGCTTTAACATGTGGGATTGTTCTGAGATAGTAAGTAGTAACCATGCAGGTTGGCTCACTAACCACCTGTGCCTGGCATAACTTGGTAGGGATTGATATGGGAAGTGAGCTAGTAGTTAATTCAAATTCCTTATAAAGGCCAGTGTTTGATCATCTCAGTTGAAGGCAACTTCATTTAGCTGCTATTAATATACTTTTCTCCTTCAAATCCATTTTTGCTTCTTCGATATCACCATTCTTGTATTTTATGTGAAGATTTTAAATAGTTTATTTGAATTTGGATGGAACAACACAAATTTTGAAGGTAAAAAAATTTAGCCTTCAAGGTCCTGAAATGTAGAATTGTGGAGGTATAACAATTGATTATTTGTTTATTTATTTCAAAGTAAATTATCTACAAGGTGTGTTTAGGAAGTGATAAAACTTTTGAATGAAAAGCTTTTAATATAAAAGTTTTTGAAGTGATAGAAAATGACGTGATATTGTAGGGGTAATGATGAGGAGTAAAGAGAACAAAATTAAAATAATTATATTAGTTGTGTAGAAATAATTGAAAAGTAGGATAGTTGTATAGGAAGATGTGAAGAAATAGTTAAAAAATAGGATAGTTGTTAAGAGTGAAGAGTTTTAAATTGAATAGTTTTGGTTGTAACCAAACATGCCCATGGTATGCTTCTGTTTCTTTGTGTATTCTAACAATATTTGGCAATTGATTTTGGGTTTTTTGTTGAGATCAGGAATGAGATTTTTTAGATTCAACCTAAATTTGTCATGGATAATGTCCAAGAACAAATTGTAATGATAGATATATCAGTATGCAGCGATTTGCACTTCACATAGGTTCATCATCATCATAAGCCATTTCCCACCTATGTGGGGTCGGCTGCATGGATTCTGTTACGCCATTCTTGGCGATTTAAGACTAAATTTTCAGTAATTTGTAATTTTTTTAAATCTTGTTTAATTACTTCCATCCATGTTTTTTTGGGTCTTCCTCTCATTCTCCTACCACCTTCTACTTGGATAAACTCTGTTTTCCTAACCGGTGCGACTTCAGGCCTCCTTTTTACATGACCAAACCATCTTAATCTATTTTCTCTCATTTTATCATAAATTGGTCTCACTTTTAAGTTTTCTCGAATTATTTCATTCCTAATTTTATCTTTTCTTGTTTTACCACTCATCCACCTTAACATTCTCATTTCTGCTACGCTCATTTTTTGTATATGTTGCTCTTTAACTGCCCAACATTCTGCCCCATAAAGCATAGCAGGTCTAATCGCAATCTTATAAAATTTTCCTTTTAATTTGACTGGGACTCGACGGTCACATAAAATTCCTGACGCACTTCTCCATTTCTTCCATCCTGCTTGAATTCTATGTATTATATCTTTCTCGATTTCTCCGTTCTCTTGAACTATTGATCCTAAGTACCGAAAGTGATTAGTTCTTGTTACTGCTTGATCTAAAATCTTAATTGGTTCCTCATCCGGGTTCTCACTATTATTAAAATTGCATTTCATATATTCAGTTTTTGTGCGACTAATTCTAAAAACATTAGATTCTAAAGCATCTACCCACCTATTCAATTTTAAATTTAGTCATTTAGTTTCATCTATTAGAACAATGTCATCTGCAAATAACATACACCAAGGTACTTCTTCTTGGAGATGTCTAGTAATTTCATCTATTACTAAGGTAAAAAGGTAAGGACTCAAGGTTGAGCCTTGATGTAAACCTATTTTAACTGGGAAGACATTAGTATCTCCACTAATGGTTCTCACATTTGTAACAGCCCCCTCATACATATCTTTAATAATATCAATGTATCTGTCATTAATTCTTTTTTTCTCATCACTTGCCATATTAACTTCCTTGGTACTCGATCATAAGCTTTTTCTAAATCAATAAAAATCATGTATAAGTTCTTTTTCTTCTCCCTATACTTTTCAAATAGTTGTCTAAGTAAGAAAATAGCTTCAATAGTTGATCTTCCTGGCATAAAACCAAATTGATTTTCAGATATATTAGTTTCCCGTCTTAGTCTATGTTCAATTACTCTTTCCCATAATTTCATAGTATGACTCATTAATTTTATTCCACGATAATTTGCACAATTTTGAATATCTCCCTTATTTTTATAAATTGGAACTATAATGCTTTTCCTCCATTCACTTGGCATTAACTTCGTTTTTATAATCTTATTAAAAAAATTTGTTAACCATGTTGCACCTACATCTCCCATGCACTTCCATGCCTCAATTGGTATATTATCTGGGCCTAAAGCTTTTCCTGTTTTCATTTTCCTTAAAGCTTCCTTTACTTCAGATATTCGAATTTTTGTGAAATAACTGATATTCCTATTTTCTTCCCTATTTAGACTAACATCTAATGTTAATTGTTCGTGTGGGTATCATTTAGTAAACTATAAAAATAAGTTTTCCATCTTTCCTTAATATTATCATCTTTGACGAGAACTCTTTGGTCCTCACTTTTAATACATCTAATATGTGTTAAATCTTTGCCCTTATTTTCTCTTAATTTAGCTAACTTAAAAATATCCTTTTCACCTTGTCTAGTTCCTAATCTGTTATATAGGTTCTCATAAGCTTTGTATTTAGCATCACTAATAATCTTTTTAGTAGCTTTTTTTGATAGTTTGTATTGTTGTAAGTTTGTATCATTTTTATTTCCCTGCCATGTTTTAAACTTTTCTTGTTTATCATTTATAGCTTTTTGAACATCTTCATTCCACCACCAAGTTTCTCTATGTGAGGATCTACGATTTTTATATACACCTACAATACTTTGTCCTACTTCTTTTATGTTAGTTGCCATTTTATCCCACATCGATTCTACTCCATCTTCTTGTGTGTCCCATTTTACTTCTTCTATCATTCTTTTTCTAAAAAGTTCTATGTTGTTTCCTTTTAAATTCCACCATTTAATTTTTGGAATTACATTGCCTTTAGTTTTTGTTGACTCTTTTTGTGTATATATATCCATCACTAATAATCTATGTTGCATAGCTAAGCTCTCACCTGGGATAACTTTACAATTTATACAAAGGGATCTATCCAATTTTCTTATAAGAAAGAAATCTATTTGGCTAGAATTGGTCCCACTCTTAAAAGTTATTAAGTGTTCATCTCGTTTTTGAAATAAGGTATTTGCTATAACCAAATCATATGCTATAGCAAAGTCCAAAATGGCATTCCCCATTTCGTTCCTTATTCCAAAGCCGAAGCCTCCATGGCTTCTCTCATATCCTACCTTCTCTTTTCCTACATGTTCATTTAAATCTCCACCTATCACAACTTTTTCTTGGTTAGATGTTCTTTGCATAATACTATCTAAGTCATCCCAAAATTGTTTCTTGATTCTATCATTTAATCCTACTTGTGGTGCATAAGCACTAATCACATTTAAAACCTCTGCACCTAATACAAGTTTTATTTGAATAATTCTATCATTTACTCTATTGACATCTACGACTTTATTTATGAAATTGTTATCTACTATTATCCCTACACCATTTCTATTATCATCCTTTCCTATATACCATAATTTGAATCCATTAATCTCTTTAGCCTTCTCTCCTTTCCACCTAGTCTCTTGAAGGCATGTTATATTAATTTTTCTCCTTCTCATAACATCTACTACTTCCATACTTTTCCCTGAAAGAGTCCCAACATTCCACGAAGCAAAACGGACCTTACGTTTTGATATCACCTTCTTCCCTAGACCACGTCCATAAAGGCATGAGAACCTTTGTTGACTTTTCGTCACAACCGGACGTTGTTGTGGCGCGTCGCTTCTGGGGGGAAGCCCTAGCAACCCTTGCCCATTTCTCACTACATCCGGGCTCCGATGTAGCGCGTCGCTTCTGGGGAAACGCCCTAGCAACCCTTGCTCATTTCTCACTACAGCTGGGCTCCGCTGCAGCGCGTCGCTTACAGGGGATGCCCTAGCATTAACAATTTTTAATATATTTTCAGAATCCATAAAGAGATGTGGCGGTGATTTTTAATGGCACCGGCTGCCAGCCTGACATGCCAACCCTCGCTTTTTCCCCGGGCTTGGGACCGGCAGTAAGATAGAAACTCTTACTGGCAAGGTTGCACTTCACATAGGTTATTTTATGTATTTGAGAAATTAGGGATTTGGATAGATATTTGTATTCAAGATTAATATTTTATGATGATTAAAAAATATAAACGGATGTTTTGAATATGGATTTACCAATGTATAGATTTTTATTTTAGTTTAAATTAAGAGGAAATTCCCCTCATACCTGTAACATTGGGCTATTATTCCTTTTGTATCCACGGCATTTCAGAAATTCCCCTGACACTCACAAGTCACAATATTTCACCCTTAATTCTCTAGACGTACGTCAACAAATCTGCCGAAATAGATTTAAATCACCTTGAAGCAGATAGCTCAAAGAGGCAGATATGAGGCATTGAGGTGTAATCAGATGCCAAATTTGCAATGCACATTCAATGCCCTACAAGCAAAGCAGAAAACTATCACGATCCTTTGGCAAGAGAAATAAAAAAGAGATGGATTTTGAAAAATACGAAATCAACAAGAGAAAAATACAAAAATAGGGGCAAACACTCATACATAGACCGTCACCTTAAAGCAGCTTGAAAAGGTAGAAATTTGGAGAATGTCTAGTTGAGATTTAGAGAAGAGATGGATTTTGAAGACCTCACTGTAGCAGATTTGGAGAAGAGGCAACTTTGAGAGGAGCGATTGTTGGTTGCGAGATGTTGGAGGGGAGAGAGACAACGTTGTGTGATTGTTGGAGGGAAGACAGACGAGCGGTTGCTGGCTGTGGCCTGTCGGAGGAGAGAGATAAGTGGTGCGTGAACATCGGCTACAACTATTGGCTGTGGGCTATCAGAGGGGAGAGAGAACAGTGGTGCACGACTTTCTGTTGTCGACTGTTGGAGGGAAAGAGACTAGTAGAAGCTAGGGCTTCCGAAGTAGATCACCAGATTTGTTGCCTATCTTGACTCTCGAATGTTCGAATGGTGGAATGGGAACGAAATGGGAGTTGGCTGCTTGAATTAGTTTTTCTAGTTTTGCATCCCTTATTTAAGATTATATATATTATACTAACATATGGGAAATTCGGGTTGGTTCTAGGTACTCAACCTCTAGAAACGACTTGACCCGAATTCAGACTAGCATTTAACATTTGGAACCGAACTGACCTTGTGGGTAGAAAAGGTGGAAGTGAACCTTCCCTAATTAGGGTATTCAGTAGGTTGACTTGTGGGTAGCCGAACCGAGTTGTGCACTAGTTTTTGATGTGTATTTATGTTGTCCTAGTTATCAGAAAATTTCATTGAAAATTTTTAAAATCTTTCTTTTTTCTAAAAAATGTTTATAGATAAAGTTCCCAATAAAAATGACGTTTCAGTTTAATTTCAATTAATTACTAATAGATATATGTACTCCTTTAGTTTTTGAGCATATATATACTTTTCTCATTTGTTTTCATTACTTATTAAATGTAGATTTTTTTTATTACATATTTTTGCGTTTTGGATGTGTATTTATGTTGTCCTAATTATTAGAGAATTTCACTGAAAATTTCTTTAAATTTCCTTTTTTTCGAAATTTTTTTTTTACAGATAAAGTTCCTAATAAAACTGATATTATCTCCAATAAATATAATATTTATCTCCAATAAATATAATAGTGTCATCTTCAATTTTTTGTTGATGTTTCAAGTGATTGTTTACAAAATCATATTATATTAACTTAGGGCGTGTTTGGGAATGGATAAAACTTTTAATGAATAGTTTTGGAGAGTAAAAGTTGTCAAATGATGTGATATGATAGGAGTAATGATAAGGAGTAAAGAAGATGAAGTTAAAATAGACAGGTTAGTTGTGTAGGTAGTTGCGTATAAATGATTGAAAAGTAGGGTAGTTGTATAGGAAAATGTGAAAAAGTAATTGAAAAAATATGATAGTTATGGAAAGTGAAAAGTTTTAGATTGAAAAGTTTTAACTTGACATTTTTTGGACATTGCCAAACACACTCTTTGTGTTAAGTTTTTCGAAAGTTTTCGGATGAGTCTGTTGTAGGAGGAATATAGTAGTTTATGTTGAAGTTTTTAGCCATTGAATGATATAGCAAGTGGCACGGCTTCTTGATCTTGGCTTTACATTTTTATTTTTTTGGGATGTAAATGAAGACTCTCTCTAACCTGGACTTGAAACGGGGACCTCATTCATGCGTAAGCAATGACAAACCATTTGGCTATGCCTTGGGTGATGGGTTTACATGTTGTTAGGATTGAAGCTTCTTGAGCAATTGAGTGGTCTTCTTTGACAAGCAAGAATAAGTTGAATTTAGGAGGCCCGGAGACGTCTATGTTTGCGTGTTCTCTCCTTTCCATCATGTATGCTATTTTCTTTACATTTGGATATGAATTGGGCAAGTTGATTTAGAAGCGATAAAATTGTGACTCAACTACTGTATGGTTTAATGCCGGGAAAAGCTCCGAGTCTATGACAAGTGGGACAAGAACAAAGCATGGCATTGCCATGTGGCTCAAGGACATGGATGCATGTTCCCTAACAGAAAAGTGGCTAATTGGCAAGAGTGTTAGAGGTTTGATGGGTGAACTAGTCACAGTTGCATGGGTGTATCGTGAATACTATATGAGTCATGTGTTGCAAAGATTTGGACTTACACATGGATTTGGGTTTGTTGTGTTTATTAAGGTTTAGGGTGTATTTGGGAAGTGATAAAATTTTTAGATGAAAAATTTTTGGTGTAAAAGTTTTTAAATTTGAAGAGAATGATGTGATATGGTAGGGTAATGATGAAGAATAAAGAGAATAAAGTTAAAATAGATAGATTAATTATATGAGTAGTTGTGTAGAAATGATTAAAAAGTAGGGTGGTTGTATAGAAAAATGTGAAAAATGATTAAAAAACAGAGTAGTTATGGAGAGTAAAAAATTTTAGATTGAAAAGTTTTAGCTTGACATTTTTTTGTTAATTTCCAAACACAACCTTAGTTTCTTTTTTGTGCATGTAGAACGTTTGCTATTCCATTATTTAATTAGGGATTTAATGTAACCATCTATGACTTTTTTGCATTAATCGCTTTTCGTCATGTGATTATGGTCCCCTTTCAATATATATAAATTTTAGCCTTCTGTTTTTCGGGTTTCATATTGGCATGATAACTTGTAATTGTGGCCTTGTGCGAAAAATTCTCATTCCATTTGGATTTGCTCCCATTATTGTTGCTGTCTATCATGATATTCTTTTCTTTCATGTTTCTTTCTTTTTTTTTTCTTTAAGAGAGTTTTTTTTAATATAAGCACAGATTTTATTTGTACTAGATAATGTGCAAGGGAAATTCATGTGTTCTGTGGTTGAAATACTCTCTTTATTGTGCAGCTTCATGATAATGTATCACTACTAGCTAATGAAGAGCTCGAGGTGCATTCAGTTTCTGCTTGGAAGGAGGAAAAATTAAGAGCTAGTGGACAATCTGATGGACCTATACAGCCAACTAGAAGGCCTCTGATCCAAGTGAGTGGTCTGGTTAGCAGAGCCTTTTTGTGTTGCTGATACAATCATCATCATCATCATCACCACCATAAGCCATTTCCCACCTAGGTGGGGTCGGCTGCATGGATTCCGTTGCGTCATTCTTCGTGATTTACGACTAAATTTTTAGTAATTTGTAATATTTTTAAATCTTGTTTATTTACTTCCATCCATGTTTTTTTGGGTCTCTCTCATTCTCCTACCATCTTCTATTTGGATAAACTCAATTCTCTTAACTAGTGCCATTTCATGTCTCCTTTTAACATGACCAAACCATCTTAATCTATTTTCTCTCATTTTATCACCAGTTGATCTCACTTTTAGATTTTCTCGAATTATTTCATTCATAATTTTATTTTTTCTTGTTTTACCACTCATTCACTTTATCATTCTCATTTCCGCGACGCTCATTTTGTGTATTTTGTTCTTTAATTGCCCAACATTTTGCCCCATAAAGCATAGCAGGTCTAATCGCACTCTTGTAAAATTTTCAGTGTTGATTGGTAAGGCGAAAAAGTGTGGGATTGTGGGAAATGAAAATGGAATATTTTGAAAATGATGTGATTGATAGGAAATGATAAGGATAGAGTTGGAATAAATAGAATTGTTGGAAGGAAAAAATGATTGGAAAGTAGGAATAAAAGTTGAAAGATAGATGATTTTGATGGAAAAATCATGCCTTGATTGAGATATTTTTATTTCGTCTCCTAAATTTTTATTCATTATTTATGAGAATAGATTTCAAATTTTCCCTTTGAAATGAAAACAAAATTCCTAGTAGATCTCTCCACCCACCCAGATGGCTAGACCCAATCACCACTGCTCATATAGGAAAAGGGTAAAAGGAGTCAAGGACAAAATTATTGTCACATTGAAGAACAAGAAGATGAATGAAATATCCCATTTGAAATAGAAACCCCATTTCTTCCCTCACTCAAACAGCAATAACATTACCCATTACAAAAATGTGAGAAAAAATAATGATTGTCTTCATGATTTTTTCTTACTTAAAATATGGTCAAGCAGAGAGGAAAAGATGGTTCAAATATCTCAGTCAGCACAAAAGCTAATTCCTATCGATGGGCACTACAAAAAAGAAGATGGATCAACTATGCCATTCAATGTAAAAACTCCATTCATAATTGATCTTTACCATGGAAAACCATGGTTCCCATACTCGCATGTTACCAAACAACGCCTTCCTTTTAATTTGATTGGAACTTGACGGTCACATAAAATTCCAGACTCACTTTGCGATTTTTTCCATCTTGCTTGAATTTTATGTATTATATCTTTCTCAGTTTCCTCGTTTTCTTAAACTATTGATCCTAGGTATCGGAAGTGATTAGTTTTTGTTATTACTTGATCTAAAATCTTAATTGATTCCTCATTTAGCTTGTCACTATTATTAAACTTGCATTTTATATATTCAATTTTTGTGCGACTGATTCTAAAACCATTAGATTCTAAAGTATCTATCCACCTATTCAATTTCAAACTTAGTCATTCTGTTAGTTTCATTTATTAGAATAATGTCATCTGACAAATAACATACACCAATGTACTTCTTGTTGTAGATGTCTTGTAATTTCACCTATTATTAAGATAAAAAGGTAACGACTTAAGGCTGAGCTTTGATGTAAATCTATTTTAACTGGGAAAGTATTAGTAACTCTACTTATAGTTCTCACATTTGTAATAGCCTGATCGTATATATCTTTAATAACATTAATGTATTTGTGTTGCTGATACAATGGTTTGTTAAAATTCTATGGTCATGCTCTTGAATATTTGTATATGGTTGTTCATTTCTGAAATCTAACATTTAGATTCACTCTGATCGAGGTATTTTAGTTTTTTTTTTTTTTTTAATTGATAGAACCTTTGTTTGAAGGAAGATAGGTTTTTCCTTGATGTTGCTTTAAATTGTCTGATGCCTATTAAGGTTTAATTAAGATGTGCTTTTAGGGTTTTCTTTTACTATATAAATAAGTGCATTGTATTAGGTGATACGGATGAATGAATGGTGTTTGTTTTTCTTTTTTTGGAAGTGGTCTAATCTTTGTCCGTAATTCCAATTCATGCTCTTAAGTTTGTGTCTATTTCTTCCTCCTCTCTCTTCTTTTCATCATCCAATTTGAGAGGATCCTTTTTGTTTCTTCTATTCCTGATCCATACAAAGCATGCTGCTTTAGGAGCAGTAATATTTCTCTCCTCTTATCTTCTAATGAAAATGTATAACCATTGGTGTAAGAGATCAATTATGAATGGAGTTTTTACATTGAATGTCATAGTTGATCCATCTTCTTTTCTGTAGCACTCATCGATAGGAATTAGCTTTTGTGCTGACTGAGATATTTGAACCATCTTTTTCTCTCTGCTTCACTATATTTTAAGTAAGAAAAAATTATGATGACAGTCATTATTTTTTCTCACATTTTTGTAATGGGTAATGTTATTGCTATTTGAGTGAGGGAAGAAATGGGATTTCTATTTCAAATGAGATATTTCATTCATCTTCTTGTTCTTCTATGTGACAATAATTTTGTCCTTGACTCCTTTTACCCTTTTCCTGTATAAGCAGTCACCACTGGGTCTGGCCATCTGGGTGGGTGGAGAGATCTACTGGGAATTTTGTTTTCATTTCAAAGGGATATTTTGAAATCTATTCTCATAAATAATGAATAGAAAATTAGGAGACAAGAAATAAAAATATCTCCGTCAAGATCAGTTTTTTATTTTCTTTTCCAGTCTGCTAACTTTTTAGATAGCCACATTTCACTGTAATAGAAAATTAGGAGGCAAGAAATAAAAATATCTCTGTCAAGATCACTTTTATTTTCTTTTCCAGTCTGCTAACTTTTTAGATAGCCACATTTCACTGTCTCCTTCAAAAGTTGCTGCAGCGCAAGCTAGTACATTTTCTCTGACATTTTAGTCCAACATACAACTAGCAGCCTTCGTAGAGCACTACCTAGGAGTGCGCATGGGTTGGGTTTCCCAATTCTAACCTATTTTCATCCGAACCCAACCCAGTTTCTAAAAGCCTCTAACCCAACCCAACCCAACCCAACCCAACCCAACTATATTATGAACATAGTTTTCAACTTAATTTGATCTTGTTACAAACGAATTCAAAATTTTTTGAACAAAATTGCTTAGTGCATAAACAATTCCCAAGTAGGGGTGCAACTTGGTACTGGGTCCGCCCGAACTTGCCTGACCCGGCCCGGCTTCAAAATTAAATTTGGGATTTATTTTTGAAAAATTTCCAAATTAGACATAAGAGAATCCGAAACTAATACCGGGTTTACATCAACCCGATATCAAAACCTGAAACCAATGTCGACCTGACTCGAACCCTAATTTTAATATTGGAGTTATTAACACACATTAACTTTCTATATTGCAAAATAGCAAGAAAGAGTGCAATTGCAAAATAGGAAACATTAACACATTCCTTAAGGTTTATATGAAAAATCATGCATTCATATATAACGGCAACGACGTTGTTGCCATTGGACATCAAGTTGGATGATTTCATCAACAATCTCCACAAATGCATGACAACAATGCTGTGATTTGCAAATTAGCTTGGGGTTGTTGCCTCTGTCTTCTCCAAAGAGATTTATGTCCAGTATATTAATGCCTTTGGGTGCTGGCATATGCAGGCAAAGTAGATCTTTCCCAACCCTTCTCTCCGCCCCTTCTGCCTATTGCCAAGCAAAAGCCAATTGAGATTAGGCTTGCAAACTGTGTTGTGTTGGGTTGGATTCGACCCTAACCCAACTCATTTTCTAAAACTTAAAATCTAACTGAAATCCAATCATCTTAGTATATTACAAACTTTTATTAAAAAAATCACAACAATCCATAACTGGTTTTAAATAATTTGAATATGTATAATCAAGACAAAGAAACCTTATAATCAAATACGAAATATATAATCTACTATAACAAAAGTTACAATAAGGGAAGTATAAATTCTCTGGTTGAATTTTTTGTAACTTCAATTAGAGATTTTTTATTGAACTCCTCTGTCCCTTATCTTATTTGTCCATAAGTCAATGGCCTGCATAACCTTCAATGATAATTAATAAAATAAGTTTCATCAAAACCGTGAAGGAAAACTACTAATTTAGTAGTAAACCTGGATTCTTTGCATGACATCTGAATTTTTTGCATACTTAAAACAAGGCCTAAAAATAGTTAGCCATTTTAGAACTAAAAAATGATTCTGTTGGCTTATATCATTTTTATTTTTCTATGGAATTGCTTGTAGCATCAGGTAAAACATGATAAAAATAAAATAAAATAATGGAAGCAATAATAAACTACGTTATAAAAAGAAACATGAAAAATAATTCCATGAACTAAGACTTACTTCAATCAATTTTGCAGTAAATATAAATCTATTGAATTTTCTTTCTTATGCCTGCAACAGTTATATATCCTGGTTTGAGTTCTTGTAATAAGGAGAATTACACATTGCAACTTAAAACAAAAGAAATGTTAAAAAAAAAAACTAGAATTTTGGCAAAAAACAATCCAGACATGGAAAAGTTGCAACTCTCAGACCATGGACAATGAACTAAGACTTCTATTCATCTGGAAATTTAAGTGCTCTGTATTCAAATGAATGTAATTATGTAGAGCAGGTAATTCTACTGGATGCATGCAACTTAGAATAAAAATTTTCAAGCATATTAGCAAAAGGACTGTAAATTTTCATGACTGAAGCAGAGAAATAGAATTTTTTGCTCCAGCTAGTGCACTTTAAGGGGCTCATGAGGCGTTCTTCCATAAATTTGTTAGCCTATCCATCTTTGGCCATCGGTAGCAAGTTTTTTTTTTTTTTTTTTGTGGAATTACGGAAGCCATGATTTCCCCATTTTATTTCCTTTGTCACGACAAGAATGTGAAAACTAAGGTTTCCATTTAATTGCTCCTCTCATTAAAGCCAAAATTTGGAAGTTGTGTCTTTAATTTATTGCTTGTTTTTCTTGGAATTGAACCATGGTCGGCCACACGATTGTATCTTTCTTGTTTGGAATGGAGATGGAGAAGCTAACGGATTTCTACAGTTTGGAATGGAAGAAGGGCCACTGAATGGAGAACTGTGGCTGAATCGCAATGGCAGATTATAATTTTTGGCTTTCAATAGATGAGTTTCAGTGGTTGTCTGGTTTTAAAAGAGGGCTGTAGCAATGTTGGAATAGACACTCATCGATCAGCAGGGTTGGCCGGAATAATGGGTTACCCCAAGCTGTCGATTTCTTGAGATGAACTACGCCTCAGCAGCAAGAATGGCCGGAAAAATGCTAGAATCCGAGGACAGCAGAGGAAGGAGATAGGGAGAGCCGGAGAGATGGAAGACAACGTCGCAGCAGCGAGAAAGAGGGAGAGCCGGAGAAATGATGTAGTGATGGTCGACGACAAAGGAGATGGTGGGAGAATGAGAGGTGATGCAGCAAGGCACTGGAGAGATGGGCAGATGGTGGGTGGTAGGGAGAGATGATGGGAGGAATGAAAATGGGTTAGGTTTTTTTAAGATAGGTTGATAGCAACCCGACTTTTCAACCCGATTTCAACCCAATTCAAAAGCAGGTTCAACCCAGCCCAACTTTCCCAACCCATCTTTCAACCCAACCTGACCCTAACCCGGTTTAAATGGGTCGGGTTTAACGGGTTGCGGGTTGAACCCAACCCATCTGCACCCCTAGCAATACCTGTGCAATATCCTCCTGCATTTGATCATCTGAAAACAAAATTTACCAGAAATATCAAAACATTGCTTAAATTTTCTTTCAATTGTTTTTGCAGGCTGGTCCCCATGAGTCTCTAAAGGATGTTGCGTTGAGGATTCTAAGAAATCAGATATCTGTGGTTCCTATTATACATTCTCCCGCTCATGATGGATCATGCCCACAGTTACTACATCTTGCATGCCTGTCTGGGATACTAAAATGTAGACTCTATTCTTTTTGTGTGGCAACCACCTGTGCTATTCCACTTTGTTGTTTGATGAGTTATTGACATTCTCAATTTCAAATATCCAGATATTTGCAGGTTTTTTAGATACTCTTTCAGAGGCATGTCTATTTTGCAACTACCTGTTTATGCAATCCCCTTTGGGACATGGGTGGCAGAAATGGGTGTCTCAAGTAGACGGCAGCTAATAGTATTGCGGCCAAACTCTCCTTTAAGTTTGGCTCTTAATTTATTAATGGAAGGTATGAACTATAAGTCTGTTATGCTTGTGTTTGTTGAGGTTGGAATTTTGTAATTATGTCTTCTTGTTGGTTTGGTCAATGAATTGCTGGAATCTAGGTTTTTTTTTTTCCGGTCAATACACACTAGAATTGAACAAGAAAAAATTATAGACATGCTGCCTAGTACTTAAAGAATGCTGCATATGTGACAGGCAATTAGTGGGTGCATCTAGGTCAGTAGTCTAAATAGAGAGTGTGATCGTCACCTTTCAAAAGGAGAAACACAAGAAAAACCAAAATTAAGACATCCAGAAACTTCTTCAAAAGGGTATTAAGTCATTTTTATTGTTCATTTCTGTAGCTATTCCAGTTTGACCATTTGGGCAATTACTGTGGGTTTCAAATCATAAGTAGTTGTTATGGACTTGAATCTTTTCTATATACTAACTACTAAGATTCAAAATCTGTTGGAACCAAGCTTGCTATATTTGCACGACTTGGTAAGTCACACCCTGTGAATGTGCAAAATTCTCGGACGATACTACAGAGTTCCATGACATTGGGGCTTTATCAAATTTATTACCAGCCTTGCTTGTTCTGTTATGTGTAAAATAATTTTCAATTGAGCTTTCATTGATCTGTAGGTTCGATGGTAGACTTTGTATTCACGTATTCGTTTAGTAGAATTTTGTTAACCAGTTAACGATTCCATTCTTAGTTAAAAGAAAGTTTGGGTCTCATGTGTGAATGATCCATTGTTTTTCAGCTCAAGTGAGCTCCATACCTGTTGTTGATGACAATGGGTCCCTGCTAGATGTATACTCTCGAAGGTAATAAATTTGGTCATCCCATATATTTTTTCCATTTTTGCTGTTTTTGTATGGAGCTCTAGCTACTGATTTTGACCTTTGTGTATGCAGTGATATCACAGCCTTAGCAAAAGATGGTGCATATGCTCATATTCGGCCAGATCATACGAATATGCGTAATGTATGGGTCATGCTTTCATATGCCATCATGATTTTTGTGGTTAATCTGATACACGGTGTCATTTTACTCTATAGTTTCTGAATATCTTAGAGACATGGCATACATTTTCTCCATAACCTGAACATGGAAAGGATGAACTTCCATATTAATACACAGCCCAAAAATGATCTGGGAAGATTCATACTTTATAAGAATAATTTCCAACCAATGATCTTGGAAGCATTATAACAGAGCAATTTCTTATAAGAAAAATACTAAAAGAGTTGGTTTTTTTTCCCCCCCTTGAGAAGACCTCCTTTCTATTTAAGTGAATTGCTTTAAATAATGCATGATTTGTCATGTTGACACGATGAAGAGGCAAAAAAGACAATGTTGTTGGCTTCTGTCACAATAATGGCAACCAAGCTATATCTTCTATTATCGCGGGTTGGCGTGTCATATCTTTTTAGGATATTTGATTGAATCTTGTCAAAAATCTTAATCACATATTTCAAAACTATAGGTAGCAGTAGGGGTGGGAATCGGGGCGGGTCGGGGCGGGTCAGGGTGTGCCCAACCCTGACCCTCATTTTCAAAAATCTTGTTTGACCCTTACTTTATACCGGGTCGGGACAAGGTCGGTTTGACCCTTATTTTTTTCTACAAGGTCTCGGGACAAAATTCGGGTCGGTATCGGGTCAACGGGTCGGGTAAAAAACTGCGGGTCAAGTAAAAAATTTATAAAACTATCAAGTATAAAGACAAATTTATATTAAATTTAATTATTATATGCTTAAATCTATTATTAATCAGTCAAAGTAAATATAAATAATTAAATAAAACATGAAAATTAGCATTGAACGAGGTTTTTTTTTAATGTAAAATATCAGAAAACGGGTCAGCAGGTAAGGTCCGCCCCGACCCGCCTTGACCCGCCCCGACCCGCTGTAAAAACCCGGATTTTGCCCCGACCCGCATTTCTTAAAAAACACCAAAATCCCGACCCCGCCCCGACCCGCCGGGTACACATTCCCGACCCGCCCCGGTATTAAAACAGGGTCGGGCGGGGCAGGTCACGGGTCGACCCGCCCCGATTCCCACCCCTAGGTAGCAGAGCATGGCAACCTCTAAGGCATGATTGAATGAGCTTTACTGTCACAGAGTAGGACATTGTGTAGAACTGCATAAATTCCTTCATCCCTTATTGTTTAAAGTCCAGTTTATGTATTTTGTCCTCTTGTCTTTGTTATGTTTTCACTTATTTGTGCTGGATGTGAAGTATAGTATTAGTTTGGGTATAAAGTCCCACATTGTTTAGTGGTTTGAATTGTTTTTTATTTATTTATGTGGCAATAAACCTCCTAACTCAGTCAATTATTTTGGTATAGAACAAGCCTATTTCAACCTACCTCCCTTCTTCCTTTCAGTAGTCTTGTAGTCTTTATTATTTTTGTCAAGAGTTTAAAGCTCATTCTTGTTGGCACTTTCCATTCATCTCTCTTAATAAACTTTTGAAATCTGGTTGGTTCAAAGTCAATGAAATCTCGAACCCTAGAGGATCCTTTGGAGATGCAAGATGACTTTTGAGGGAGTACCATGTTTCTTCATGAAATTCGCTTGTTGTTGTTATTGTCTCTTTAACATTGGCATTAGTATCAATCAATGAACCTTTTTCACTTTCAATAGATACTGGGAATATAGGAGAAATTTGTCTATTGATCTTTGATCCTTATTTATAGTGAAGTGAGCTTCATTTTCAATTAGCAAAGCATGTTGAGAAATAAATTATTATTTTTGATAAGAACATAAATTGATAATCTTGAGTAGAAGAATGACCAAAAACTTGCATTTTTGAGCATTAACTATCAAGTCTTCTACTATTCTGCAAATGGATATGACAAGAACAACCAAATATTTGAAAGTGGGATAAATCAAGTTTTCTACCTTTCAAGATCTCTAAAGGCAATCTGAATTTCAAAATGCATAATGGAAACCAATAAATCACAAGAACACCACGAGACCAACAAGTTCGAGGAATGCTTCTTTGAGGTAAAAGAGTTCTAGTGGCTTCAAGTAAATGCTGATTTTTTCATTCACCAAATTTAAGCTCTTGACAGAAAAATAAAATGTTATCAGACCGCCAAAAGGGAAAAAGCAATTGGATATAGATGAGCTGGTTTTTTGCAAAATGACTAGCCCAGTTGGTAGGACTAGGCTCACACATTTAAATCAGAACAACTTCAATCCGCTAACCAATGTGGGACTTTATACTAAGGCCAATTAGGGGCCAAAATCTATGAAACTCCAATTCACTTTAATCTTAACCGTATTTCTAAAATCTCAACCATAACCTCTACCCTATTTTAAAATTTAAATCCTAACTCTATTTTTGAAACTTGGTCTTGGGTTGAGTTTCGAGTGGGAATTCAGGTTGACATTCGCCCATCAATATTGCTTGAATTGTGCATATTTAATTAACCACATAAATAACATTGTCATAACACTAACCAGTGCATATGAACACAAACACAGGCACAATAGTATAGATCTTTGGAATGACAAGAATTAGAGCTATAATTAAGAAACTGGAATGGTTAGCTAAAAATGATGAAGTGAAAATATTTTGTGCAAGGCTGGTGGCTAGAGACGAGCGAGGAATGTGGCTGCCGGGAATGCGACAGAAGATGAACCCGCAATATCCAACTTATGAAAGAGTAGGGAAGAATCGATGCCTAGTTCAATAATAAACACAACTGCTTCAAATGAATATTTAATGGAGAGAAAAAATGAAGAACGAAAGTACATTTTGGAAGATTGAAGGGAGGAAATAAACCCCGGTGGGAGGGAGGAGGAGCAATTCGCCGGAGTCGGAACAAAGCTGCGGGTGCCGAGTTAAGGGAAACAGGGAGAGAATTTGATGGTGGAAGGAGGAACCCAGACAAGCTGGCCACAGTCGGAGAAGAAGAGTTGTAGCCACGAAGGAGGAAACTGCTGTAGTCGACGACTTGTTGTTGATGTTACAACTTGAGGAAGTGTGAGAGTGGCAGCACTGATGACAACAATTGCAGCTCGAAGACTAGCTGAGGGTGGCAATCTTCCCGTGGTAGGTGGATACTAGGGTTTATCGCGTTGGAGAGGGAGTTAGGGTTGGGAGAAAAGAAAATAGATGGTTTTTATATCTAATAAAAGATAAATATAATATATATTGTATAGGACCACTTCTATGTAACTCTTCTTCTACGTAACCCTCTTCATTTTTAATATACTTATGGTTGAAGATTCGCTCTATCTATTGTATTTACTATCATTTATATTATCATAAAAATCTTTTCATTTATTTAGTATCACTGTAAATGGCCCCCATCTATAAATGTGTAAAATTAATATGATAAAATCATTTAATACTAAATATCAAATTTTAAGTAGTATTTTTAACATCTAAACTATCTCAAATGTCATTGTTGTGTGGATAAATGATTCTATAAAGCATTATTACATTATAATAGATATGTGAATAAATCTAAGCATTTTTTCCCCTAATTTATATATGAGTATATTTATTTTTAAGCAATGTGGGAATGCAAGTATTAGATTTGGATGAAACTTGATCTCTTAGCTAAACAAATGATGTCAAATAGAATGAATGTATTGGATTTTGCATCAACTATCTTTTTAAAAATTGAGGGGGATTCATGAAACTGCTTCTATATACTTCGGTTATATAGAAGTGGAACCCTTATATATATTCAAATCGAGTTTGGGTTTGCCTCAACCTGAAGAACTGTTTGGAATTTGGTTCGGGTTGAATCTAGGAAAATCAGACTTGGGGTCCAACACGTCCAGTTCTAGCACTTGGATCAAGTTGCACCCTGTTGCCAATAATGTCCCTCCATCTTAAGACTAAAGACGTAGAAATATAACACGAAGAGAAGGACAAGCATCTACAAATTGGGCTTTTAGGTCTATAGCTCAGGTATCATGTTGAAAGATTTAGGCAACAATTTAGAAGACATGATGGACAAAAGAAGTTGTAGGTACAGAAAAATGATTTACTTCATGGTGGAAAACCTTATTCAATCAATTTAAAAGTTACAATGCTCCATTGTTTTTAATTTTGAAACACATAATAAAAGATCTTTAATAAGATTTAATCAGTTCTCATAATAAGATATGATAGACCAACTCAATATATAGGACATCACTTGGTTGTCATTGTTTCAAGGGCTTTTTCCAAATGTGCGTACAAAGTTTGACCTTAATCTCAAATATATTCACTATGTTTCAAAAATTTCAAATATACTCACCATGCTTGCCTTTAATCTGAAAAATGCACATCCCATTAAAGATTGATCGGTAAGTTAATGACGGTTTGTTTAAATGCTGGTTATGTTTTCATAATGCCTAAAACACTTCTTGTGTAAAATAAAAAATGAAATGAGATGAAGAGGAATGAAACTAGGGCTCTCTGGATTTACAGCTCTTGTGTAATTAGGATAGCGATGAGTTATGATGTTCAAGTTCTTCAATCCAATCCTAAATTTGATGAGCATGTTGCTAATTTCATAGACCACCTAATAGTGTTTATTCATGTCTATAACGGAATGGGCATATTTGGCATTATATGCAAAACTGGTGGATATATTTAGAATTTTGGAAACGTCATGGGTTCATATTTCGGATCAGGGTCAAATATAGTGGATATATTTAAGAAAAACCCTTATTTCAACAACTTTTAATGTGTCTAATGGGCATGTGCCAATACTTTAAAAAAAAAAAAAGTAGGTGGGAATTGAGATGCTGGATGAGGGTTGGACTTGTTTGATGAGGGTGGTTCCCTAGCAGGTATGCGCTGCATGTTTCACAGTTTTACTATTTTTAATGTCTTAGTCCACTTAAAATTTTCCATAATATCTTACTTGGTAGATTTTTCTTGTATATTAGGCTGGAGAAAGTTTTACTGCTCTCCATTGTACTTCTTTTTATTTGATAAATATCATGCGTATCTGTAGTTATGAATTGATTATGGAAGTATATTTATGCGGTGTTTATATTGTTGATCTGGGCAAACGAAATCTCTTGAACAAATCAGTTCAGCTTGTTGTTGTCTACTAAAGATTGGCATTTGCACTGATACTTTAAATAATTTGGGCATTGATGCCTCTTATCAAAGAGCCCCTCTTTTGTTGAATGTAACTAGAATGTGGAATGAGAGAGCTGCGAAGAAATATTAAAAATGTTATTTCCAAATCCAAGAAGTGGAAACCTTTGAAGATCTGAATATCAAATGTTGCATATCAAGCTAGAAATTGTGAAGAAAAAATTATTATAAAATAAGGAAAGGAAAGTATGATGAAATATCAAACATGTGATTGCTGCGGTCATGAATGCTAATAACCTGTAGGGGTAGCATATGAACTGCCACATATCAAGCTTGAAATTTGTGCCTGCACTTTGTGGCAAGGTATTTGACATAAATTGCTTATGCCCATTGGAGGAATGTTAATCTACTTGTCTGTATGGATGTGAGGTCGACAGGGTAAGGGGCAAGATGGCATGCACTACTGGCCCATGTTTTGTAACATTCTTTAATGAGTAGCTTACATCATCTATTTAGTGTGCAAATTTTCACAAGAGTAATTCTCTGTCAGCATTTACTATGCAACAAGAGAGTGTTTTATGGTGATGGGACTTGCGAAGTGGAATAACTTATGATCTAAGTTTACGTGTTACTAAAAACACATTGATTTTATAGATGATTCATTACTCGATAATGGCCATAGATTCTCTCAAAATCTACTTTTGCTTCCATAAAGAAATTATACAAAGTTGACCTTTTTGGTTGAATGAGACATCTCTAATAGAACTGACTGAAACTATAGAAGACTTGTCGTCAGAATGTATATATTTGTCTAATGCACTGACATGATAGGGATGGTGATAAAAGAATCGAGATACATTTTACATTTTGGAGGGGATATAATCGGAGATACTGTTGCATCTTGTATAGTAGTTTTTAGAACAATTGACATGCCTACCTTTTATGCATTTTTGATGATACAGCTGGAAATTTCATGTTCTGATTTCAGGCACTTCAGCTAACATATGAAGCAAACATCATCAACAACAGCCAAAGGCGCTGTCAAACATGTCTGGGCACAAATACCCTTTACGAGATTATGGAGATGCTCTCAGATCCAGGTGATCTTTGACCTGACCAATTTGCATGTCTGTCTATTAATGTATTCTTAGAATCTTTGGTATGAAGAAGAACCGTTTCTACTTCCATTTCAGCTGTGCGGCGGCTCGTTATTGTTGAAGCTGGCAGCAAGCGTGTACAAGGAATAATTTCATTGCGTGATGTATTCCACTTTCTTCTTGGATGAAAAGGAATTAACACTGTATATTGCATTCTGACATTCATTTTTGTCAAGCTTCTTTAATTAATAAATTATGAATCTTACTCGTGAAGAATTCATCTGCACCTTTGACCTATCTAAGGTTTTGATATTTGGAAATATCTGTTGTGATTCTGACTGTGGGAGCAGAATGGATAGGTTAACCATTCTGACAGAGTGGCCTGGGTCAACAATATCATATTGAATGGCCTTAATTGCCTTAAAATTTTTTACAAATGACCCTTCCCCTGACCAGTTCTTATAGGATCCTATTGCCTTGCAAGTTCAGAAGACTGCTTTGATGTGAGCTCATTATGATCAAGATCAAACAGAGCCATTTTCTGGAGGATTCATCATTGAGGAGTTGAATGAGGATCCTCCCAGATTGGCAGAACTGTCACCTGGGCATCTTGGGATGCCTGCAGACTCCTTGTAAGAGCTCAAGGGCCTTGTACTTGGCTTCTTGCGTCTCCCACTCCTTATCAAGAATTGCTGCCATTCCCTTGTTCTCTGTTGTGGTAGATGCATGTGGTATAGTGGTTTCAATTTTCAATCTTCAACTGCGTCCCGAGGCCAATGAGGGCAGCTTTCATGTCGCTTAAGAGTCCGCACCAGGGGCCCCACTGCGTCAGTTTTGACAAGGCAAAATGTGTCATGCGGAGCCGTGGATGGTGCAGGTACTCCTCTGCTTTCTCTCAGAGAATCAGCACCAAGATATTTTTAGGTAGGAATTTTGTCAACAATGGGATAAGCACTTACTTTGCTGTCATCATGCTCACAACATCTATTTCCATTGTTTACATAATGTGGGATTGGAATAGGCTGGCTATTGCAATTGATGCTCTTTTTCTTAGCAACTGAACTGCCTTTGCACAAGGGGCTGCGGGTATTGGAGCTTTTGTAGTTGTCTTGGGAGCTTTGGCCTGTTAATATCTGTGAAACAGGGGATGCATTACTAGGGCAATTTATTACGGCAGTTATGGAGAGTTGGTCACAAGTGCTTCAGTACTGGATGTGCTGCACAAATCACCTCATGAATGGCTTCAAGGATTGCAGTCTGGCAGAGAATCCTGTTGATACTGGTATCATTGGTGTCAGGCAGGCTGATATTTTGCAGCAATGTATCTGTCATGAACGTCTGGTGAACTGTTGAAGATGGTCATTGGTGCGTTGACTAAAGATTATGTTGCAGGTAATGGTGGAAGTTGGCTTTTTTGATCTAGGTAACAAAAGATTTGGACTACAGATCTCCATTGAACCGAATCTTGCCAGCAACCTGCTGATTCAGATATAATGCAGACCGCAAGGTGCAGGTGCATGAACTGGGATTGGGTTCAATAGCAGAAACATTGGCATGCGTAGGAAGTTGCTGATACTGCATTGCAACTGCAGTTCGTGTACGTTTGGATTGTTGTCAAAGAGAGGGTCAGCTGGATGGCTGGATTCTACCATACGTGCAAATGCGCAAGTATATGGGAATTAATGCTAGAAATGATGCCTATTATGCTGAGAATTTTGGTAGGTTCACCAGTGAATTTCTTTGCAAGCATGGGTAATTTGGAAAGCATCTCGATACATCTATTGTGTGTATATTTTTCTTAGGAGTCTTGAAGAGAGCAACCGAATGAGCCATGTTGATGAATTGATTGTGCTTTAAAGCCTTCAGAGTTTGCATTTAACTCCACTGCTAAGGCTGTGGCCATCAAAATTTTCGACTCGAAAGATCCTGTAAATTACAAATGATTCATAGCTAATGCCAACATGAATTTTTTTTTTGTAACACTGATACATCATGTGAGCCAGCAGTCTCACAACAAGACAGCCTGCTCCTGCATGGATTGGTGCTCAAAGATGGCATGCTAGCTAAAGGTGCTTTCCTGCTCGGCTGATGGCTAAACTGGTCATTGAGTTAAGATACGTCACATTAGTAAAAATTTTGAAGGATTTCCTGGCAAGAACTCATAATTTTTCATGTTTTATTACCTTGGCTGAAATGTTTGAAAAAGTTTAAAAGCGTCTAGATTCAGCCATCTGCCATCTTTATGATGAAACAGGCATATGAAGAATGGTTATGCCCTAGTAGTTTTCGCTGTGTATGAGTTGTCAGATTTGGGATTTTGAAGGAGCATGACTAAGGCTCTTAGCATGACCTATTTCTCGAGCAAGCTCCTTCTCCACAACCTTTGTTGAAGCAAGACTGCATCCAGTTCTGCCTCACCAGTGCTGATCTGCTTACTACAATGCTGCTGATTGCTCCTGCTTTAACACTGACTTCACGTAAATTATTTCCCACTAGATTGCACAGCTTAGTATCTCAATGAAGAAATAAAAATTTAGGGGAAGATAAAATGCTAAAAGGGAAGCCATATAATATCTATGGCCACAGCCCCAGCTCGGTAGATCCACTGTTGATGTTGGCTACATTCCCAATATCAGTTCTATTAATTTTTTGTTCCATTTTTAGTCCTATGTATTCAGAATAACATTGTGGACACCAACAAAAAATCAGTGTCACTATGGGCACTGCTGGGGTTATTTGAAATTCCCTGTAGGATAAGGGGGAAGCTTATATTTCATGCTCAGATGCAAAATAAGAGGCAAGCTTTCTGGCCTTTACTGATTCGTACCTTGTTATTCGTGCTACGGTTGGCAAGATAGAGTCATCTTGGAGTGGCATTGGTGTTTCTTTTAGCAATTCCAAAATCTTTGGAATGAGGCTGCACTTACTACTATATTTGTTTTCTATTGGGTTATCTGCATCAGGAAATTTACCTTGTAGATCTCTTGGTCAGCAGCTTCTGTTTGATTGGAGGTGATGTTTTTCAAAGTGGCATCTTGTGATAACATCATTGAGGGGAGTTCCTATTTGCATGTTGCGCAGGATGCCTTTCCTCTGAGGTTCTCCTGATGAATACAGCTACTGGATCTTCTCTCAGAGCTGTGACCATGTCTATTAACTACTGTTTCCTCTGTCATATGTCTAGACAATGGGCATATATGAACATGTATTTGACCATCATGGTTTGTGGCTGCCTGAAACTCGTACTGGTGTTGGCGTTTTGTCTTCACCTCATTTGCAGGATCTTGAATATCCTAATCTTGGTCAGCTGGCTCATCTTCTGTGCTGTGATTGAGATGAACTGTGTGATTTCCCCCTGTAGGGTTTTATTTGTTCATACAATCTCGATATTTTCAATTTGGAGTTGCTAGTATCTTGTATTTTCTGGTGACTTGGTTCTTCCTTGTTTGGATCAACTGGCTTACCTTTTATGCTTGGAATTGATATGCCTGTTGATAGCACTCACTTATATTGGGGACATGAATTGAATGATTCATCTTCTTGGTCAATTAGGTCTTGCTGGCATGATCCTTGCCTTTTTGGGGCGATTGGATTTTGCTGGCATCATCTTGCCTTTCTGAGGCAATTTCATCTTTGCCTAGATGATCCTTGCCTTTCGGGGTGAAGTGGATTTTGCTCACTCATAATGTTTCCTCTTATCTCCCGTTTCTTTGATTGCAAGACTATCACAAACTGAGGGGCCCGTTCATCTTGCGGTGCTAAGCCATCTCTATTGCCTGCATGCCCTGACCTCCTCCCTCTGTAACTGTCCTGTTTTATGTTGTGCCAGAACTGTAGCGTGACTTGAGACAAATCAATTTCATCCCCTCTCTAGGTATTCATGTCCTCTGTACTAGCATTCTGTGCCGCATCAACAGCTGCTGCAATCTTCTGCAGGAGCCAGACGATATTCTCATGATCACTGCCGCTGCGTTGTCAGTTTTGGTTCTAAATCGTAGAGATGATTGCTTCTGCTGCAGTCACAGATTGAACTCCTTTGACTACAGATTGCCTATGATCTGGCTGGTCTTTGATTTTAGCTCAATTGTTCTATTGATACTAGGCATTCTTAACAATGAGATGGTCTCTGTTATTTCATTGTCTCGCTGCTGTGGCTGCCATAGTCGCACAGCCTGAGGCTGCTCTTACCTTTCCACAATAATCCAGTTGATTTGGAGTAGAAAACTCAACTGGAGAACTGCTGGTGGGTCTTCTCAAGACCATTCTGTTGCTGGCTTTGGCATCATTGTGGATGGCCATTTTGCAAAACAGCTGCAGCATTGCTAGCGTGCTGGTTGTCTGATTGATTGACATGTTTAGGTTAAGAGACATACGTCCAGTATGGTAAGTTAAAGACAATCTGTGGAATCATTTTTGAGATTATGTAGGTAGTCGTCACTGCGAAGCTGGAATCCTTGTGCTTAATGAAATCCCAACCACAATAGTAGTTCTGTGCAGATGTTTATTCAGTTTTGTTGATGTTTATCTATCCCGTCTTGTAGTCTTTGGGCTGATTGAACTCGTTAAGGCTTTCAGAAAAACAATCTCGAGGGAAGGCATGGTTTTGGGATCTGTTGTAGATGATGAGCTGCAGCCATCCTTGGAGGGGGGTTCTGCTGGATGTTGTATTCTGTTAGTAATTTATGTCCCGGAAAGTAAGCTATCCACCATATTAATAGGCATCCTCCAATGAAAGGCCTCCATATAAGAGGATCGTGATGTGCAATCTGCCCCCATTACGCCAAACCATCTCTGTGAAAAACATGTAGTTGGGAGAAACCATCTTGCTTTGGCACAGGAGACGAATTCCAGAGATCCTGAACCATTAGTTGGCCCAGGTCGTTGTCCTTTTTCTCTCTGTTGCTGGTTTCTATTGTAGTCCGTCCACCCAAGACAAGCTACTGAGGAGTAATAGGTGCGGATCTAACCACTTGGAAATGTTCCATCTGCGTATACAACGAATCTAACAATCTGCAAACGTTGAAGCATCAACGCATTGCCCGGCAATTCCATCCAATACCCAACGGATCTCATCTATCTCAGGGTGCCACCTCTCCCCTGCCACGAACTCATGACCCACACCTTCCACGTGAATGCAGCTGCAACCGCTATTCTTGTTCATCCTCATGTCATACATCAGTCTCCTCATCTTAGCTACATCTTCCCATCTCTTTGCCTTTGCATAGATGTTGGCCATGATGGAATAGGTCCCAGCATCATCAGGGGCCAATCCCATCAAACGCCCAGCTGCTATCTCAGCAACCTCAACATTCCCATGAATTCTGCATCCCCCCAGCAATCCTCCCCACACGTACACATCCCCCACCATCGGCATGCTCTCTATCAACTCCAGCGCTTCCTGGATCAGCCCAGCACGTCCCAGCAAATCCACCATGCACCCATAGTGGCTTAGCCCACGACATACACAGTGTATGCATTCCATCTCATTAAAAAGCCGCCGAGCGTCATTAACCAGCCCTGCATGGCTGCACCCTATTAGAACGGCTAATAACGTTACCCTGTCTGGACTTATCCCTGCATTCTGCATTTCCATGAAGAGCCGCAGAGCTTGTTCTCCGTGCCCGTGCATTGCCATCCCAGTAATCATCGCATTCCATGTGAAGACGTTCTTTTCATGGCTTGATTCAAATACCTCCATTGCAGTGCCAATGCGCCCGCACTTCGCATACATGTCGACTAGGCCTGTACAAAGGAATACATTACACCCTATTCCAGCCTGCTTCACGTAACCATGGATGACCATTCCCTTCTCCAATGCACCCAATTGCGCACATGAAGAGAGAGCCCCAACTAGTGCGACATTGTCGGGATGCACCCCAAGAGCAAGCATTTGATCAAAAAGCTCAAGCCCTTGCTTGCACTGGCCTGCCTGGGCGTACCCCATCACAAGCGTGCCCCATGATACTGCATCTTTCGTAGGCATCTCATCAAAGACCTCCCGCGCGGTGCTCATTTCTCTGGCCTTGACATAGCCCGCAATCAATGCATTATAAGAGACAATGTCCCGCCGACAGCTCTCGTCAAACACACGCTGTGCCTCGTCCATGGAGTTCAATCCTGAATAGGCATGGATCAACGTGTTCGCCGCATGAACGTGGCTGCTGAAGCCGAATTTGAAAGCTTGGGAGTGCACAGACGGCAGAAGCGCAGGCTCGCTCAGGAGCTCGCACGCCTTGACAAGGAAAGGGTATGTGTGGAAATCGGGCGGCACACCCAAGCTGCGCATTTCAACAAACAGCTGGAGTGCGGAGTGAGGGGATGAAGCGATGGTGTGGACTCGAATGATGGTGTTATAGGCGAAGGTTGACTGGGGGCTTTGGATTTGGCGAAATATCGAGTTTGCATAGTGAATTGACAGTGGGGATGGAAATTTGATGGCTGCGATGGAGTAGAGGATTCTGGTGAGGATTAAACAAGGAGCGAGGGAGATGAGGCCATTTGTGAAGGTTTGGGCGTGGGCTTGTTTTAGTTGATTGAGGGTCTTGCATTGGTTGAGAATTGCAAACATAGGGTGCGTGGATATCAACATTTTTAATAGTGACAGTGTTGCATTGTATGTATATAGTGATGCGGAGCAACTGCAAGAAATAGCTGCACCGCTTTATTAGAGTTTCACACAAGGGAAGAACATGAACGGGCAGTTCAGTTATAGAATCTTGCGGTTGGAAGACAGAAGGAAAGGGGCATATTTCATAATTTACAATTTCATAAACGAGTTAAAATTAAAATGGCAGCTTGTTTCGAATCATAAGCAAAACCCCTTTGGAAAAATATTAACAGGAAGAAGGAATGAAATCAAATCCATCTAAAATAGTTAACATTATTAATTTAGAATGCATGATAATATATTAAATAAAGACTTTTTATAATGATTAAATACTTTTAATGGTGATATATTTTACCATAACATGAAGAGGCTTAACAAAATCTTCAATTAAAGAAATTTTCTAGATTACCATTTAATATCTCCAGTAGGTGTAAAAAGTGATGGTAATGTTTTTCGTTTTTTTGATGATGGGCGATGTGAGTCCTAATCATTTCAGCTAGTCCAAAACACAATCTTATATAATAAAAAAAAATTTATCAAATCAGATCAAAGGGAAAATAGGGTCAAAAGCGTGGACGGCAGGATTCGAACCTGCGCGGGCAAAGCCCACATGATTTCTAGTCATGCCCGATAACCACTCCGGCACGTCCACGTTATGCATTCTTTTTCTAATAAAATTTTATTATCAAATTTATAATTTGCACTGTCGAATATTGTTTCCTGCTACCTTCTTTCTCGTTCCTTGTAATGTACCTTCACATCCTCCAATCACTTCATCTATTTTCGGATCGGTTTGGTTGAAGTAATAGTCTATTCTATCTATATACTATTTTCAAAAACCTAGCCTACCCTACTCACTTACATGATCGGTTCCTATTGTACCCTTCCTTACCCATTACCCATAGGATCGATTCCGGTTCCCGTTCCAATAATAACTAACAATGACATGTGAAAAAAATATTTTTTGTGTTGTTTTAAATAATATAAAATAATACTTATTTACATTTTAGACTTTACAGTTTATAATTAATTTCATTTTGTTGTTATTTACATCTATTTTCACATTCTTTGTAGCCTTATTATCCATATTAATAATCACATTAATATTATCATCCGCATTCATGTTACGATCATCCGTCATTACAAATACAAACCCTATACAATTTATAACAAAATAAATAAGAAAATCAAACCAACAATACTTTATTGGTGAATAGGGGATAGAAACTATTATGTATTTATTTATATACATATATTTATAATTGTTTACATATTAGGGTACCCATCCGGGTCGGTTCCGGGTACCCGGTATGTGTACCCTACCCTGACCCTATTTAGGGGGTTGGGTAATGAATTCTATCATACTCGTACCCTTGGGTAAAATTTTCTACTCTACCCAACCCAATTTAGAGTCAGGTTGGTGGGTATTCATGAATACCCTACTCAAGTTGCAACCCTACACATGCCAATAAGATGGCTATGAGGGAGCGATGCCTTCTAAAGGCATCTCTGCTGGTGCAAACCTAAGTAAAATGCTATATTTATTGAGATGGGGTTGAGCTTCTTTGGAAACGGTTCCAACCTTGGAAACCTTTTGATCTTTGCAAGCCACGGGGATTTTCATAAATTCAAGCTATGTTTACTAATATAGTAATATTTATTTGGTTAGGATTCCAAAATCAATCTGATTGGATTATTAATATTTTTTTGGTTAGCAAATCTTTTTTTTATGGAATATTTGGTTAGCATATCTAATCAGGTTGATTTTGCATATCTTCCTCAAATTAATATTAATAAATACAATGAGTGGTTTGGATTTACGAAACATATTATGATTTGCAAAAGCCAAAAGATACCTAGCATTTTGAACCAATTTCGTCTTGGAGTATTTGGTTGTTCCCAAATTAATGATAAGATTTGAAAAATTATAAAAAATAAGCAGAATATTGAAATTTGCAGGAAGCTAAATTAACTAGCTGTCCATAAAAGAGTGGCACGTTCGTTGCGTTAGTTAAGTAATTATTAAATTGAATACGTCCGTACCGGAAGCTTGTGTTTTTCCGACTTTCCCCAAACGCATTTTCCAACTTTCCAAAGCTGTTTATAACGCATGCAGGGCTTAGGAATTAAATTACCAGCATTACAAAGTAGGATGAGGCGGTTTCTATGTGAAATTGCTCTAGTTTGCCTATGAAACTCGTCATCCAACACCATCGACAACTGTACATGTAATAAATATGATTTGGCAAAAGCAAGACCATTGTGCGGTGGCTTTTCTCAAATATATTCGCTAAGATTTGACACTAATCTCGAATATATTTATCTTGTTTACCAGTTACATTTGCATAAAATCCTATATATATATATCATTTACTATGTAGAGTCCTGATCTTTTGAAGCCCATGAAGCCGGCCCAAAAACTTATTTTTTTTTCATGGGTAAGTAAATCTAGGTGTATTAAATCTATAAACCAAGTTTTACTATTTTTGGATATTTTTAAGTATTTTTTTTGGATTTTTAAACACAGTGGCATTTTTGTAATTTTTGGATATAAAACAATTATGAAAATGCCATTGTGTTTAAAAATCCAAAACAAATACTTAAAAACATCCAAAAATGGTGAAACTTGATTTATAGATTTAATACACCTAGATTTACTTACCCATAAAAAATCAAAAAAATTTAAAAGATAGATTTTTTTGGCCGACTTCATGGAGGCTTCAAAAGATCATTTCGCTACTGTGTTTACCCATTACATTTGCATAAAATCCCATATATATATATACCCATTTACTATGTTCGCCCATTACATTTGCATAAAATCTCATAAATATATATAAATATAAATATATATGGGACCCATTCCTGTACAGACCGTTGTAAAATGGCCCCCACACATATTAGATTATAATGAAACTTTATACAACCATTTATCCATATAAAAATTATACTTTAGACGGTTTAGATGTTGAAAATACCACTTTAAACTTGATATTTATACTAAATTATTTTATTACGTTGATTTTACACCATTTTAAGTTGGATTTAGATGAAAATTGGTATGCTAATAAAGTGGACAATTCTAAATACAATGGATGAGGTGAATTTCTCATTCATGATCATATGGGGCCCATAGTGCAAGACTGCACAGTGCAATCACATTCCTTGGATCATATTCCTATATATATATACACAGAAATATTCTGTTGCGGCATCGCTAACATGGGCCCCACATGATTATCAAATTATAATCTACTCCACCCATTGTATTTAGAATAATATATTCTATTACCATACCGATTTTCATCCTAATCAGATATGTATATGGGCCCCATCTGAAAATGATACAAATTCAACGTAATAAAATAGTTTGATGTAAATAACAACTTTAAAGTGATTTTTTTAACATGTAAATAATTTGCTATAAAATTTATATATGGATAAGTGATTGTGTATATATATATATATGGGGGAGCTGTTCGGGTGTAGCACAACTGCACCAGAACAGCGGTAAATTTGATCAAAAGTGGGCTTCACACATATTAGAATGTGAATACACACAGGGATTATAAACAACCGTTAGCAAAGATGTGAAATTACTGAAATAATTACATAAACGAATGCATATTTATAATCATCAACAACAAGGATATCTGAAGGAGGATGCCTTCGTCAACTTCGTTTCTTCCAGCTGCTCACGATGAACTTTGCGGATAAGATGAAATGTAGATGTATTATGTTATTTTGCTATAAAAATATTTTAGACATTGCAAAATAAACCAATAATTTAAAGGGCGTTTGGTGAGTTTGTCAGCGGGTTCGTAATGATATATTTTATGTAAATGTAGTGATATATTTGTAATTTTAAAAACGCAGTGGCTATATTTAAAATTAATTTAAATTGTAGTAGATATATTTGAAAAAGTCTCTTATACAGTTTATACCATATAATGAGTTGTTAATCAACTACGTAGCAACCTCAAGTATTATGCATATATTTTTTATTTTTACTTTTGCATGGCCCAAGTGTGTTTAGATAATAAACGGAATTTTATTATTATTGGATTCTTCTATATATTTTTTTTTACAAAATTTTAAAAATAAAAAATTTTACATTTTCCGTGTACGGAAGAGCGAGACGGGTGAAGTTTTTGATTTTTAAAATTTTGTAAAAAGTACATAAGAATCCCAAAATAGCAAAATTTGGTATATAATCTAAACACACATGGGCCCACGTAAAAATGAAAAAAAATATATACGTATAATATAAAATACATAAGGAGCTAAGTAACGATCCATTATACCGTAGCCGGCAGATCATTTGCGGCCCGACGCACGGGGGCAGCCATGTCTCCGGCCCAAAATTTTTTTTTTTTTTTTTTCGTTTTTTTTTATGGACAAGTAAATCTAGGCGTATTAAATCTGTCACGCAAAAACCCAGAGAAGCGGCCATTGGGCCTAACGCACAGAGCACATAGAACCAGAATATCCTGACCATAAATCTATTTTGGAGAAGACCGATGCACTTTGCAGTTGATCAAAGAGATCATCAACTCGGAAAAGTAGATATTTATTGATGATATTCTATTATATTCTAAAGGAGAGGCAGAATATGTTGGTCATCTAAGGGAAATACTACAGACCCTAAGAGAACATAAGTTATATGCTAAACTCAAGAAATGTGAGTTTTGGATGAATAGTGTGACCTTCTTAGATCATGTGGTTAGCAAGGATGATGTATCAATAGATTCAAAGAAGATAGAAGTTATAACTAATTGGAGTAGACCGACTACAGTAAATGTCATGATAATGTGGCTTAATATGAGTCATTCATTCTATTTTGTTATGATTTATTTATTAAAACTCCGATTTGAATGATCAAATAGTCAATTTCTATGTTTTCGATGCTTCTAGACTTAATGGAAGGGTTTGATTTTGCATTTGAGGCCTAATTTTTAAGATATTAAATTAAATGATTATTTTATCTTTTAATTAAGTTTTATTTGGATTTTTATCTATTTTCAAATAATTTTCTACTTGCTAATCATATTGAGACTAACCCATTATTTTTACTGGTGTACCAAATCAAGTAGGATACTAGCGTATTGGATTTACAAGAAGATTTTCAAGAATATTTATTTTCATTTATTTATTTCAAAAACATGTATTAAGAATGATAGACTCGTAAAATTTTTTTTTTCTGTTTGCCTTGATGTAATAATGAGAACATGACTAGTGGAAGTGGAATCTTGAAATTTTTATGAAATTATAATAATTAATTTTACCATAAATGTGTGATTGATCTTGACAAATTGCATGAAATACACGCCTAGGATAGCTTTTCTGGACCAATATGTAACAAAATCTATAAACCAAATTTTACCATTTTTGGATATTTTTAAATATTTGTTTTGGATTTTTAAACACAGTGGCATTTCCGTAATTATCTCACTTCTCATGGCATATATATAGTTATGTATATACAGATTTAATTACATAAGATATGGGTAGATAGCAGGGAGAAAGATTGAGACCCTTGCCTCATAATCCTCACCGCTGTCAAATGCCAACTCCTATTCCTCCCTAGGCTTTCGCTACACGTAGTATATCATGCCCACTTCAATGAGGCTGATGTGAGGGATATTGAGGGCAACAGCAGGCCCCCTGCAGTTCTTTCTCAGGAAAGAGTAGCCAATGTCGATTGCCAGCTTCTTCAAGAATGATGATGATCTACGAGCCTTTACGTATGAATGGCCCATTATATATGCAACACCCGCCTCTTTAGCTGTGATTAGATCAGTCAGCTCTTCCCTTACTGCAGCATCTATTAATGATGGTGGCAGCTGGAACCTGACCTGTCGTCGTCTCCTTGGTGCGACGCCATCCTCGTACACAGGGCTTATGCATTGCAAGGTGGGTGATCTGGTGGCGGCGGCCGCTGGGCTCAAGTCTTCTTCCTCGGACACAATCAAATTCAAGGTTAATCTGTCCGCCCTTGCACTTATCACTGCCATCCGTCCATCCACCGGCGAACTCTCGCTGCTTGTGAACTGTGAAGCATTGTCAGCTTCCATCTGTATAAACTCAGCAATGCTCTGGATGAGCTGGTTCTCAAAGTTGCCATCGTCCTTCTGGATGTCCATGTAGCCGTATCTCACGATGCATCGATACATACGGTAAGGCCTTGGGCAAGCACGGCCTATGAGGAAGCGCTCCTCAACAGAGACATGGGGTACAGGCACTGATTTGACACAGACAAATACCAACACTCTGTGGAATGCAGGAAGGTTGGTGATGAAGTGGCTGAAGATTGGTGGCACCCCAGTGGCCAGTTCTGTGTAGATGAGGCCCATTCCTGGAACACGGACAATCTGGAGGCTTGGACCAAGGCTAAGAAGATATCTCAGAGATACTTTGTTGTTGAGATCAAAAGCATACTTCTTGCAGGTCCCATAGTGCCAGATGTACATGACCAACATGAAAATACAGGAGAGTACAAGAGGCACCCAACCACCCTGGGGAACTTTTGTAACTGCAGCTGATAGGTAGAGAGCTTCAATGGATGCAAAGATTATCAGGAAGGCAACCGCTAGCAAGATGCTTCTCTGCCAAACAAAGATGATGATAAGTGCCATGACAAATGTGGTAATGAGCATCACGGACACGCAAGCAATGCCTGCCAAAGAAAATAGCATTTGATTGGTTAGATAAATCATTTATTTGGGGAACACAGCTCACAAAAATAGATGAACAGAAAGTTGAAAACTTTTACCGTAGGCATTTCCAATCAGAGTTATGTCTCTAAACCCGACAGTTATAGCAACGCATAGGATCATGAGTATCCAGTTTATTTCAGGGATGTATATCTGTCCATAGATATGTCTTGAGGTGTGGACAACCTTGACTCGTGGGAAGCAACCAAGGGCATGGCACTGTTTTATGATTGAGAAAGTAGCACTAATAACTGCCTGACTTCCAACAATTGCTGCAAGGGTGGCAATCACAAAGACAGGCCAATAGAGAGGACCTGCGAAGAACAAAAGGATATAATCAGCCTTAACCAATTTTGATTGCCACATGTAGAAGTATTTTACAAACTAGCTGAAAGTATTTTGCATAACAGTTAATGGATATTAATAATAAGCATGGAAAATCCAAATCTAGATGTAAGATTTTTTTCACCTGCAGGCTTTGTCCCTTAATTTACCTTTCAATTACCTTGATATCAATAAAAACAAAATCTCAAATTAGTAAAACAACAGTTTGCATGACCGGCCAGTCAGTTTATGATTAGACCAGTGACCTCACACACTGGCCTTTTGAGGAAATAGGCAGCCAATGAAAGCACGAGAATGACAAGGTTTTCATTTTTGTTTTGTTTTTTCACGAAGTACCGGAACTGTGAAATATAGAGTCTAGTTTGTTCTCCAGGATGAAACAATAAAACACATTTAAAGAGTGAGTAAAAGGTTGATAACAAAATAACCTGTGTAGGTCCACTCTATGGAAGTTCATGACAAAACAACAACATTCATGCAGCTGACACTCTTTACTTGCATTTAGATGAAGAAACAAGAAAATGTTTTGAGTACATCTTTGAACTGACCAGGAATGGAGTCATAAAAGCTAAGTCGGATTGAGAGAATATGCTTTGTCAGAAAAGCAGCCTGCCCCATGTACTGCACTACCAAGCATGGATAGACAACAAATGCAAAGGCAAGCTGCATCACCATAAAAAAAATAAAATAAAATATTATGGCACAGAATTTGACATGTGAACCAAGCGTAAAAAGTCCCAAACTAGGGTGTAGCTCACTCTAATTGATGTAGCATTGAAATGACCAAGATCCGCAAACATAGCTTCTGTGCCTGCAAGAAGCTTTTTATTTGTAAAAGAAATAAATAAATGATAAAATAGAAACTTTTGCACCCAACTCTCAACAATCTTGTAATATGCGGTGACAAGCCCATAATCTTGGAAATTGTTGCCACCATATCTCAAGTATATAAGAGCCAGGAAAGGTAGCATTGATTTGAACAGAGAACAGTGAAGCTATCCCTTATCAGGATTTAACAAAATTTGAAGCCCAATTGGTCAGTGCCTTTAGTCATTTGACTGTTTATGTATGAATGAGAAGTGATGCACAAACACCCAATCAACATTGCCTGGCAGCTTGACTAACTGTCTATGCTTGATCCATTATCCTGCAGATGCAGATATCGGACAAACAATGGTTCATGATACTGCTGATCTTCTATTTTCATTTTGTAGGAAAGAAAAATAAGTGCCCAACTGGAAGTTGGGCTCTTCTGACCAGCAAGACTTTCCAAAGCATCCTGCATTTTTGGGTATAAAAAGGCTAACAGACCTTTTGGGATCAAATATATCAGCATTTAAGTTAATCCATTCAATTGAACACCCTCATACGACATGCAGTACCAGATTGTAAGCAGGCTACTAAAACAGATAATGCATTGATATCTTGAGTCCAAAAATCCTACATACCTGTTATAGAGAGGAGTATTCCTCCAAGAGATATCCAACCATGTTTACCAGTCTCTCTAAAGAACTTGTAGATATAATAAGGGGACAATGCACGCCATATACTTCGATTCCAGTGGAAGATATTGTATAGGCCAATGCCGAAAATAGACACCAACCATATACTAACAATAGGTGCAAAAAGAAATGCTACTCTTTGAGTACCATAATGCTGCAGGGTAAAGAGGCCAACCAATATGACACAGGCAAGCAGCATCAACTCCCCTGAATGTAATTAGACAAAATTGTCAAGCAAGAGCTCCAAAATCTGATGTAGTGATCACTAATCTGTAAACATTGAACCATGAACATTTGTAGTAGACTGAAAAACAGAAAAAGTGCACTCAAAGGTGCTTTAGGAAGGTGAAGTTCAAAGTTCAAACCAACCAGGTCAATAAAAAAGGCAATCCAGAGAAGGACCATCCCTCAATAAGATCAGATGGATAACTATTCAAATGTTTACGCAAATGTGAATGGAAATAGATCATGTTAATCCCTTTCATTGCAAGAATCAATTGGATTTGCCTGGGCTAGACTTGCCAAAATGAAAGAAAGGTGTTGTCTGCATTCAATTTCCAGTGCACTGATGATACATCTTTGCACCTAATAGATGAAAGGTCTGTGGAAAGAAGGATGATCAATTGAGTCTTTTCACTCTTTTGCATCAATTAAAACAGAACTGGCATGGCATTAAAAATAACGAAAGGATGAAGACTTACCTTCTGTTAGTTTATCTTCGTTAACTTGGAGTCCAGAGACTGACGAAAGAACTGCAAAGGGCAATGTTACATACATAAGTATCACAAAAGTTGACTCGATGGGTAGGTAAGGTTCCAATTTGCAAGCATCACTCTTTTACGATGGACTTCTAAACAATATTAATTCCAAATTAAGAGCTGCTTCCTCGTCAGAAGGTAACTCAGAGTTAGTCATTTTTTTAGATCAAGCACAAACTTTATTTGTTGGGCTATTAAAACACATATGCAAAAAGCAGATTGCATCAGCATGAGAACCACTGGAAAGGAACTCATCACCTGAAATTGCAGGAGTGAACACACCATCACCGATCACCATGCAAGCACCAAACAATACCACAACAAGCAGACCTGTCCGCAGCTTTTTGTGCCTTTCAAGGAACCTGTTCAGAGGAGAGGAAGCTGTGGCAGGTGCTGAGGGTCCATATCTATATGTTGAAAGTTCCTCGTCAGCAGCTTGCTGATTGGGGAGCAGACTAAACTTTCCATACCTACAAAGTAGCGAGTAAAGTGCAAATGGTCCTCCTGAAAAGGCATAAAATAGTCACTGTAAACAACCATTTACCAATAATAATTTCTAAACAGCAGAGTAAGATTTTCTTAGCTGTATTGTACCTTCACCATTATCATCCGCACTCAGCAAAATGAAGACATATTTGATTAAGGGAATTAATGTAAGGGTCCAGAAAATCAAGGAAAATACACCAAAAATGGCTTCTTCATTCCGATGATTTTGCAATTTCCCGTTAAATGTGCTTGTGTAGACGTAGAGTGGTGACGTACTTAAATCTCCATAAACCACCCCAAAGCTTTGATATGCTAACATTAGAGTCCTGCAGAAGCTCCTCCATGGAGGCTGCATTGAAAGACGAATATACTTAACTATGGGAAGCAAGCAAGTCCCAACACCCAAGACAACCTAATAACAAGATATCCAGAAATAATCGGAAAAAAGGAAGTGAAATTAAAAGGGACAATAGACCATAAATCCAGATGAAGACTATTTCAAAGACCTTTCCTTTGTGTCATGTGCTAATACAGTTGCACACGAGAAAACATCATCATAAGTTGAACAAATTAATAAAGCAGGTTTTGTTTTCCGATGTCCAAGAATACCGTTCCAATCAAATACCATGACAGTCAGCTGTGCCAACACTTCCTGGACAAGAAAATCCGAATCATGCAAATGAACACACAAAAAGCTAGCAAAGGTGCCACAAATAATCCCAAACAGCCAAGAACTTGATGGATGGCCATTTCTCAGCCAGAAAGCGATAGGAGAGCCCTCGTGATTCCCGAAATATGTCCAAGGTTCAGAAAAACAGAGAAGTCAGCGCAGAAAGGGATAATTGCATCAGCATAAAGCCGCCCTCTTTCAGTGCGCCGTCTGGATTGTTCGAAACACAAGCCCTACGTCAATTGCCATCCATTACAGCCTGACACAATTCATTTTCTCCATGTATTTATTCATTTATTTATTTTTTCTTGCGTACTTCTTTTTTTTTTTTTTCTTTTTCCAAGCATGTGGTCAACAATCCCACTTCAAATCATAACCCACTATTGAACTAAATCAAATTTCAATATTATAAGCATAATAAAAGAATAAAAACGAAAAATCTCAAAAAAAAAAAAATCAAACGATTATCTATAACACACAGGTTCGTTTCTTGTCCCAAAAAGGAGAAGAATACAGCAGAAGAAACAAGAGTATCACTTCTGAATTCTGATTCAAAAGGAAGAAAAAAAAAAGTATCACTTCTTGTTTGACCGCTGAGCTGCTGCAGTCTACCTCAACGATCAACTGACAGTAAAAATCAGCCCTAATATATATCAAATCTTCAGTTTTGCTCTTCTTCAATTCCAGTGGTGGTTTGCAACTCGAAGTAGTTGAAACTTGAAAGAGACCAATTTAGCAGCAAGCATCTTCCTGGAACTGCAACTTTCCATCCAAAACGGTCGAAAAAGAAAATCACTACGCGACTTTAACACAATTACAGCTCAAAATTTTCGAGAGACGACAAAAACAGCATCTGTTCGCCAATCACGCAGCCAACAGGACAAGCATTTCGCCCTCACCATTTTCTTTCTCAACCACCAAATTTATGAAAGAAAAAACTGCGTTTGTATCTATCACAACGGAACAAACGGAAGTTTTGAGAAAGAAAATTCACGGTTTCTCCTGTTTCACCTCTAGCGCAGAGCTAGCTAGCTAGAAATGAAGGAAACAGAACCTGAGAAAGTGATCGAGGACTTGAAATTCCAGACTCCGGCTCCATCGCTGGCTTTTTCCCCTTCTTCTATCTGCTTCCAGCTCTGCTGCTGCTGCGACTGCCGCTGCAACAACGAACGAGCCGGCCGTCTTGCGTCTCTCCCTCCGTGCTTTATAGCGGCCGGCGGGGTTGGGGGGCGCGGCGGCCGCAAATTCAGCACGTGTGCATTCCGTACACCCTCCGTTTTCACTTGTGTGATTCCCGACCTTTTACTGCTCCGAGTCCAGTCAACGCTATGCACGGGCCTCACGCGCGCGCGGGGGGCCGTTATTGATTTCACTGACGTGGACGGACTCGACGCGTTTCGTAAAATCCAAGCCGTCTATTAAAGTCTAGCTTATCTTGTTTTGGATCTTGATCGATTATGCGGCCTGTTGCGTGAATTTTACTTTTTTGGTCGGCTTTCAAAGTGGATCGTCCGAAAATAACAACAAAGAAATAATGCGAATTTGTCATTGGAATTTATTCGTGAGGTATAAAGTCGGAGTTTTTGAGTGATTTCTGTCTTGATTCGATGCAATCCTGCCATTATTGCAAGTTAATAAGATTATTGGAAGATTTTTTTTTTTTTGTCACAACTATTGGAGAGAAAAGTTTTTAGGTTGAGTTTGTAACTAAAATTTTTAATTTAAAATTTTTCACTTTCTACATTATTTTTTCACTATGTAATTAATTTATTTTTCAATTATTTTTATGTAACTGCCTATAAAATATTTATTTTAATATTATTCTCTTTACTTTTTATGATTATCTCTTTTATATGACATTGATTTTCTTATTTAAAAAACTTTCACGTCAAATTTTTTTTATCAAAAATGTTATTATTATTTTTTTTGATGTTCAAAATTTTATTACTTTCTAAACACACTCTTAATATAAGATTTTTTAAAATGGAAAAATAATGTGTTATAATAAGAATAATGATAAAAAGTAAATATAATAAAATTAAAATAGATAAGGACGCTTTATAAGTGGTTGTAAAGAAATCATTAAAAATAAAGTAGTATTATAAAAAAATGTAAAAGAAATATTGCCAAAGACACTCATAGTCTAAACAAAAATATTCTCCTATAATTAGGGGTGCAACTTGGGTCGGGTACCCACGGGTTGACCCGATGGGTACCCTAAATAGGGTAGGTTCGGTTCCATCATCGTTATCCGTAGAGTCGGTTCGGTTCTGGGTAAAAAATACCCGGGGTGAATTTGGGTAGGGTCGGTTCCAGGTAATGGGTACCCGGAACCGAACCGAATTTTATATATTATTATTATATATATATATAAATATATTTTTCACTTTAACGAGTCGTCGAAGTCGACTGTCGCCCACTCGCCTGCGCTTGCCGCCTGCGCCAGTGCGTCTGCTCTTTCTGTCCACTGACGCACGTCACTCAAGTCACGGTCTTGGGCCTCTTCTCTCACTCAGCTCTCTCACCGACTCATTGAACCCCGCAGGCAGGCAGCGCCGTCGCAGCGACAACCGACGAATCCGCTTGTAGTCGCAGAGTTGCAAGCTTGCTCGCAGCCGTTCCGGCCTTCTTCCTCGGTTCCCCTTGCAAGCTTCTCGGTTGCTCACAGCTCACTCAGTCATCTGCTCCCATCCAGCATTTGCTCTCGTCCAAGCTCCAGCACTGCTCCCGTCCAGACCAGCCTGCAACTCTGTGACGGCAAGCGGATTGATTTGTATCTTCAAGAATCTAACCAATCTTTGTGCAATATTTTGTTGTCAGACACGGAACACATACCCCTGCAGCGCCCTTGATTACGATGTCATTTTCATAGCAGGGGAATGACTCATCTTCAAGGATGGACAGCAACACATCAATGAAGTGGCGATCCCCATCGTCAACCTTCCCCTGCTTCTCTCTCTTTCGCCAGTGATCAGCCAACCAGTCGTCCATCAGGCTGTCCAATTCATTGACTGCTCTCTTCATCGCACTCTCATGGCCCCCAAGGTCCATCAACCTCAGAAATGGCAGAGCATCGCCCACCACAAACACCCCCCATCAGGTAAAGCGTCTGCTCCAGGGAGTGTTTAAACCGCCTAGCCTCGTCCTCGTCGCTGATGTCTCTGCTCCCAAAGTAGCACTTACCAGCCAAGATCATGGTCATGACGTTGACGCTAAGATCCCCCAACCATTGCCTCAAGTCAAGCACCACCTTCTCTCCGCCCTGCTTCAGCCAATCTCGGTATAATCCTTTTATGCTCCTGTCCAGCATCTGCGGGGCGAAACAGTTGGCAACTCCACTGGCTGAAAGCTCTAACATTCTGAGACGGGTCATAGAAGGTCGATTTCCCTAACTGTTCATTATTCTAGAGGAGAGGGATGAGAGCGTTCACTTCATTGATGCTCAAAGTCAGATGCTTGATCCCATTCACTTGGTGTTTGCTATATTTTCTTTACCCAGAATCTGTGCTTGGTTTGAGGCTTTTCTGGCATGTTTGTCTTGTCTGAGTTGATCCCATTTATATGTCAATTTTGCCTGCATTGCAGTTTCCATGTTGGCTTATTGATAACTTGTATTGGAAGAAAACTGTGATTGGAATGCGTAACAGAACCTGAGGTTCAGAATTTCCGATTGGTTTATTTTCCTGTTTGTTGTTCAGCAATCCATTTTTTGAGCTTGTTTTGCACTGATTTTGCATGATGTTTCTGCATGTAAATTTTTGTTTGATGTAAATATGGTTTCTGCATCCTTTGAAGATTTAAATGATGGTTTTCAGCACATGTGAGAGTTGTTTCTGTTTTGAATGGATTGTGAACTTGCTAATTAGCAGATCTTAAGTATCTAGCAGTCCTGAATCAAGTTATGAGGATAATGAATTTGAACCTGTTTGAAAAACATTTCATTTTGAATGAAAGCTGAATTTGTCAGCCTTGTCATGTTTGTACATGCATAGCAAGTTGGGTGAATTTCAGCATGCTTGTGATGATGCTTTTGTGCTAAGTATATTGTCAAATGTGAAGGCTGCCTATCAGATTTGTTCCTTTGGCTGGGTATGTCGAAGTCATGAGATTTGCTGGGGCATTTTCTTATTGATCGTGTTCTAGGAGCCGATTTTGGAACCGAACCGGAACCGACCCTCTCTTGAGAAAATTGGGTAGGGTAGGCTCCGAACCGACCCGGTCTAAAATAGGGTAGGGTAGAGGTTTTTACAAAATGGGTAAGGATAGGTTCCACCCATACCCGGACCTACCCGACCCAAGTTGCACCCCTACCTATAATATATAATTTTTTAAAATGACATTAGTATCCTAGGAGGTGTTTCAACTAAAATGAAAAAGTTTAAATAGTAAAACGGTGATAATTAAAATTGCAACTAATAACATGAAAGATGATGATCTTATTAGCTTAAACTAATATTTATATTTTAATTTTTTTATTGAAATGTTGCATACGTGTATCTAATCAAAATAAATAAATCTATAGTTCCTACATGCAATTTTCTTTAGATTTCAAAAATCAATTGTTTTTGGGTTAAAATTACATAAATACATATTCCGAAGTTGTAGATTTTTTGAAATTCAAAAAATATATATTCGAAATTTGTAAAATTTGATTTACAATAAATATAATTTGACCCATATTTTTATGAAAAATGAAAAATAAATTGAAATATGTCTAACAGGAGCAGCTTGACCTAACAAGATCATTATCCTATCCTAAAAGGGCAATCAATATGCCCACCAGGAATTATTAAAAAGGAAAATATTGTAAGCAACCTGCCTCACAAAAATTTCCTGTGTAATTGGTAGTCGGCCAATTTTTTTCCCTATATTGATATTATTAAATTAAATTAATTGTATGCTTAACCATTTATATAGAAATGGTTTTAATTCGGTATATACATATTCAACGGTCCTTGCATAATAGTATCAAATTATATGGTTTTAAAGATATTTTAAAAAATTATAATTAGTCTGCCCAAACTAAAGAACAAATAAGATAAATTGTACTGACAAATGTTATCCATTAGAATAAAAATTTGGGTGATACCACTTTTATGAAAAAATTTCCTATTTAGAAAACCAAATGAAAATTTTCTTAATTGGGTGTTGTTCTTTTGCAGCCGGAAAATTTATACTTAAGTTTTTATAAATATACGTGTCGTACCTATATCTTCTTCCCATAAAATTTGATAATTTTCTAATTCAAACAAAAAGGGCATGTGTTCATCTTTTTTGGTTCATTTTCAAAAAATAAAAATAACAGGCTAAATAAATTTTAAAAATAATCAAATTTCCAGTAACGGAAGATATAGATGAGGGCATGCAATGCTGCATATTTATAAAAATAAAAATTTTTTTCTTACAGGACGCATTGCTGGTAGATAAAACCTAACCACTTACTTTGTACCGGGAATAAATACGCTTTCCAAAAATATTATGGTGCAGAATTCACCGTACTGTGTCGTAGAATAAATAGTTGAAAATCTAGAAATCCGATCCCGTCTTAATCTAAAGTGCAGCGCGTGCATGCATGTATGTCAATGCTAATTTCCAAATTCCAACCATGCCATGTTTTCCACTTTAATCACGTATTCCTTGGGGCTTAGGCCCGAATTTCTCATTCTTTTTATCTTTTTCACGCGCAACCCATGGATGTATCACGGATGGATCCCCTTTCTAAACGTGATTAATTTGGCACGTTATTTGGTGCACCAAGTGCAAGAACTCATTCTTTTTAATTTTTTGAATTTTTTTTATATAAATGTTAATATAAATGTATTTAATACCTTAATCAAGTTTTACCTTTTTTGAAAATTTTAAAGTCAGTGGCATTTTCGTAATTTAAAATTACAAAAATGACCTTAATTTTAAAAAATAAAAAAGATAAAACTTGACCTACATGTTAAATATACTTATATTAACATTTGTATAAAAAAATTTCAAAAAACTTAAGAAAATGAAGTTTTGCACCCGGGTGCACAGAGAAGCTTAGTGCTCCCAAGTGGATGAAATCAAATGCCAATTAATTTTGCAAATACTTATCCTTATGGTGATGTCTAATGACATTGGATTGGGTGGAAAACTTTTTAAGAATAGTTGTCAAGATATAACAAATTCCAAATGTTGTCATAAATGTAAATGTTTACTTTTGAGTTGGCTACGGTGTACTTTAGAGGACCCTGTCTGCACCATTTTAGGATCTGTCCTCTACATTTTTTTTTATTATCATTTATCTGATAACATCGACTAAAATCATTTAATTAGAAATTTACGCGGACGACGCATAAGATAAGAATTTTAATAGGTTTACATTTACTCTGAAATTTTACTTATTTTGTAACCCCACATTTACTCTGAAATCGTTTGTACGTATGATTTGAAACTTATTACAAATACATTTACAAATTTTTTAAGTATTTGCAATTGCGCCTATGACAAATATCAATCTCTTATTTTTTGAAAAATCAAAATTCTTTTGATAAATCCAAATTGCCTATTTTGTTAGTTAATCCGAATTTAGTTACTATATCAAAAATTATAAATATTTTTAAAAGGCATTAGCATAACTACAAATTTTAAAAATTCATAGGTGTATTTGCAATAAATCAAGTAATAGGCATAACAGTAATTTATTTAAAGGGGCATGCTTCTACGTAAACAGGTTACATAGAGGTGATTTTATATAACCCCCTTTAATTTTTAAATATTTATGATTAATATAAAATTCGATTCATTTATTGTATTTAATATCATGTATTTAACTAGAAGATCAAGTTTCATCCAAATCTGATATGTGTATAGACCACATTTACTCAAAAATAGATATATTTATGTGTAAATTAGGCAAAATGCTTAGATACTTCCCCATATGTACTTTATAGGATCATTATCCTCTCCGTAATGATATTTAAATAGTTAGGATGTTGAAATTTGAAAATATTATTTAAAAATTAATATTTAATATTAAATTATTTTATTACATTGATTTTGTACACTTATACATGTGACCATATATAATGATACTAAACAAATAAAATAATTTCTATGATGATATTAGTGATGGCAAGTATATTAGGTAGTGTGAATTTTCTATCAACCATTGAGAAATTTAAAATTAAAGGGATTACATAGAAAAGAAGTTTTACAAAAGCATCCTTGTTATTTAAAAAATTGAAAGTATGACTGCAAGTATCTCTAAAAATTGGTGGACAAGGATCCTTTAGATGTTGTCACATGTCTGAGTCTCCTTCCCTTGTTGAGGAAGAATTTTATAAAACAATCCCCTTAAAATGGGGGTCTTATAATTTTCTCCTAATGATGAAGTTTTTAAAAATTTACCTTGGTATGGGGGTTTCTATAGAAAAATTTCTTCAATGGTATGAGGGTTGTGAATGTGCTCCATTGTAATATTAGGTTGTGACATTGCACAAATGCCAATGAAATATATTCATAATCAAACATAATATACAATAAATAAAATATAGGTGCGAAAGGGGTTCACTTAAACCAACTCAATATTTGCTTATTGTAAGTAGGGTACAACCGGGATAGATTACCCTTAGGTCGATTCATTGGTGTCATGAAATAACTTGGATATGTTTCTATTTTCCTACACATAAAGAAAGTTAAGTTCTAATTTCTAAAAAAAAAAAATATTTAGTAGGTTTCAAAGTCCATATGCTCAAAACCAACTTGAAATACTTATATATATATATATATATTCAACATCTCTTTTATAAAAAAAAATTTTAAAATATAAAAACTTATTTAGTTTATTTATTATTTAGTATATCTAATAAATACGTCTTAGAACTATATCATTATTAAATTGATTATAAGTTTTAAATAAAATTTATATTAAAATTATAATTTTCAAATATAATTTGAAGACTAACGTAAATAACCTGTTTCAAATTGAAATCTGAACACACCCAACCTAAAATAGGACATGATAGAAATTTTAAAAAATAGATAAAGATATGTTCAAATCCAAGCTAGACTTACTCAAGCCAAGTTGTAACCCTAGTCATAAGTAAACATTTGCCCGGAAAATTTGTATAACTGTAAGCAGGTCCTATAGTTTGACTATTTAGATAACAACCTTTTTGAGTTTGAAATTTATCGTATATCCATTAAATTTTCATCAAAATTCTATCGTGTGCATGTCGTAAAATATTTCAAACTAAAACTTTTTATTTTTTATAATTATTTTATTTTTAAAATTTTTTACATATTTTTATATAACCACCTTAATTTTAGTCATTCTTATAAACTACTCATTCTTTTCACCTATCTATTTTAAGTTTATTTTTTGACTTTTCACAAGTACTATTATCATATTTTATTATTTTTTTTCATTTCAAAATCCTAAACACATCAGTAGAATGATTGATATTACTCTGCTGACCAGAAGCGATGCGTGAATATAGAGTCGGTTAACGCACAATTGGAAGGATCGTTGATGTTGCGTCGCCGGATGCGTCCATCAACACTGGACGTTTTCTTCCACCAGCAACATGCTTGCGTCGCACGCTACGTGGAGAAGATAGTGGAGCATCATATTGTGGTACTCCGGCTGTGCAAGCTTTCAATAACATTCGCGCGGTTGGGTAATTTGGGGATTTAGAAAATATTAAAAGCAAAAATGGGAAATTCTACCGTAGCCTCACAGATGCTATCATGCTAAAAGCTTGGGCATGTGAGTAATCTTTGAAAGAAATTTTTGAAAATTTTTGTATCTATAAAGAATTAAAAATCATACATATATTTACAATTTTTTAAAAAATATTTCAAAAAGGCTGACATGCACGGTGTAACTTAGGCATGATAGAGCCCGCTCCAGGCCCGAAGAACCCAAAAACTTTCAGGATTAGAGTTTATTTTTTAAAAAGTTGAACCCCGAAGAGCCCGAATTCATGGAGCGTATTTGTAAATAAGATTAGAAATAAAGTTAGGGTTTAAGCAAAACTCAACCTATGAAACTCGAGCTAAATTTGCGTTTAGATATAATATAAATAAATTATATATAATATCTAAACAATCTTTCTTATGTTTGTATTTTTATATTATTTATATTAATATTTAAATATATGTTTGTCATGTTGCAATTATGTTACAGATAAATATAATATTTTCATTTATATTTATCTTTATATTTATTATTTACTTTTAATTTAATTAATTTTTCCATTAGATCTTGTTTCGAAAAGTAATTCTTCCAGGAGTATATATTATTATATTTTAAAAAATATAGTTAGACTATATATTATTCTTTTTGCTTATAAGATTTGTTAGTATTGTATATTCATATTAAAATTTAAATTTATCACTTTTAAATTTAATAGAAAATTTTCAATTCAAATTTCAACCCGAAGCTCCTTATTTTCACAAGTAGAATTAGAATTAAAATTTAAGTCTTATAAATAAGATTGGAATTAGGGTGGAGGGAAACTCAAATTTAATGAACCCGGGTATATACATGTGTCAGGTCGTATGGGTACACGTCAGAATGTAATCTGTTTTGGAAATATTTAAATCACATGATCTGATTCACAATTAGACAAAGTTACATAAAATATATTACAAACCGGCCGCAGCTCGATATTATTTCATGGGTATCTCTTTGGCCACAATGAGATTTGTGAGAACCTCTTGGAAGAAGGCCGTTTTATGTTTAAATCGGATCCCTTCTAATGTTTAAACGAAAATTCAACCAGTAGCATTATTTAATATCTTTTATTTTATGACGTGAACAAAATTCACCCGTTTAAAATATGTGATTATGTGAAAATTATACAAATTGTTAAATCTTTTTACTGATACATATTCTAATAATTTGTAGGATTATTTGTTTTATACAAATGATATTTTAGATAATTTCCATATTAATTAATATTTCTGAAATTAATATATGAATTAAAAATTTTTATTACATTAATTTTACCCATCTATATCAAATGAGGTTGTATATATTTTTTGATTTGGATGAAAATTGAATTATTACTCAAATGAATAATTTTAAATATAATGGGCAGAGTGAATTTAATGTCAATGTTAAGGTGAGCTAAAAAGTGTAGTTTCTATCACCACTTGAATGACTAATTGGTTGAAGTAAGTGAGTTAAATGCATAGATTGGGAGGTTTAGGGTTTAGGTAGAGGCATTTGTCTCATTGCCCATCCCTTGGAGTTATCCTCTGTCACTTGCCTGTTCATCAAGGATGAGAGACGTGATAAAAAAAAATGAGGTTTTCATATCTATACCAGTAAGTAAATATTTTAAACGCTACAAAGGCTTTGTTAGTGAACAAAGATAACCTTATAATTTTTCTTATTTGTTACGTGGACAACAAACATATAAGATTTTTTACATGAGTATGTTTAGAAAGTGATAAAATTTTTAAATGAAAAATTTTTAAAATGAGAGAAAATAATGTGTTATGATAAAGGTAATGATAAAAAGTAAAGAGAATAAAGTTAAATGAAATAGGTTGTAGCGGCTATTGTATAAAAATAATTGACATGTAGGATAGTTGTATAGGAAGATTCGAAGAAATAATTAAAAAATGAGGTATTTGTGGAGAGTGAGAAGTTTTAAACTAAAAAATTTTATTTTCAAATTTTTTTGATATAAATAGACACACACATACATGAAAACTAGTACGGTATAGATGTATTTGATAGGGAAAATGCATTTGATGTGAAGAACATAGTTGGCTCACGAGGTCATTGTTGCATAATGTCAAAAGTTAGAAGATTATCTCGGCAAATATAAAAAATATGAGGTTATAGTCATAAATAGGTAAACTTTGAAAGAAAATAAGATTATTATGCATTGAAACATGAAAACTTACATGGACAAGGAGAAAATTCAAAAAATTAGTAACTGAAGTCAAGTTAACATGACATGCCCAAAATGTTTAATTTCGAGTAAACAAATTTCTTTTGTTGGTGAAGTTTTTATCAATTTGGGGTGTGTTTGGGAATTTATAAAACTTTTGATGAAAAATTTTTGGTATAAAAGATTTTAAAATGAGAGAAAATCATATGATATTATAGGAGTAATGATAAGTAGTAAAGAAAATAGAATTAAAATAGATATAGTTATATAAGAAGATGTGAAAAATAATTTTAAAATAGAGTAGTTGTGGAGAGTAAAAAGTTTTAAATTAAAAAGTTTTTATTTGAAAATTTTATAGGGTAAACAAACACACCTTGATGAACTTGCAGTAATGACGATAATTTTCAAAAAATTACATCCAGACCAATATAGTTCGTCCAATATCATTTTATATCATTTTTGTCATCAGATAATCGGTATGACAGGTAAAATTTTTAAAAGAACAAAAATACACTTGTAAAAATAGTGCGCCATTACATGCATGCTGCTGGATCATTATACTATAACTCGTGATGATCGTTGGTTAATGGTGGAACACTAGATTTGATTTGATAAATCGCACTGACACTGGTAGATATCATCTTCACCTGCTGATCTTTTAAGAAAATGGTAAAACTTGGTTTATAGATTTAATACATTTAGATTTACTTACCCATGAAAAAAATTAGAAAAAATTTTAAAAATAAGTTTTTGGGCCGGATGCACGGAGGTCGGTCTTAAAAAGATTAGGACTCATCATCTTCTTCTTTACAATTCATCTTCTCCTATTTTGCTAATTCGATCTGGTAAATCGAGTTGAAAATGGTATATCTAAGAATCATTTGTTGCTAGTGAATGAGAATAATCAACAATTTATTGTTAAAAAAACTCCTAAACCAAAGTTCAAATTGAACTTGATTGTTGATGTCCTGTCGGAGACGTTGAAGAAGAGATTGAAAGCTTGCTAGTTTTGTTTTGTCCTGTCTTCATGTTTCTCCTGTTCATCTTCTTTCCCCAACTTAAGGTCCATTTCTCGTTCCTCATTCTTCTTCTCAACCAAATTTTAATAACCAAATTTTAATAATTTCTGTCTATTCCTCTTAAATTATTAACTGTAATGTCCAGCTGGCTAACTTCTCCACCTAGCTAGTGGTCGCTATATTTCACTGAGAATCTGGCAGCATCTCCCTAGAATTATAAGGTTAAGAGATTAGATGGAATTACCCTGTACAATCATTCTTACATCATACCATCCATTTTATACATATATAAAAATATAGAAGCTAAACAAAATAAATTTGTCCAAATCAAATCCAATTCATGCTGGAAAACAATCACATATCAATTCCATAAAAAATAAATTTTGCAAGAAGTCATCACCTCATAACTCATTTATGCTGAGGAAAAAATAATAAACCAATAATTTCATTTCTCGGACAATAATGAAAACTTACATCAACTTGCCAAACATTCATTAGAAACTCTTTGACTGTTGTTATTATTTTGCATAAATAAAATAAATTGTTCCCATTTTTCATCAAATCGTCATCATTATTAATCATGCATCAACTCTATCAAAATTGAATATACACCAAGTAAAATTTTCTTCGATCTCAATCCTGCGATCTAAAAACATCAACATAGGAAATCAGGAGTCTAGACCAACTCAGTAAGTAGGATAGTAGAAAACTCAATTATTAAACCAAACAAATATCATTTCCATTAAAGAACACAAACATCAAATATCTCAAAAATTCATATGCTTATCTATACTATGCTCATGCAAGCATCCATGCTCCAAATGCTCATACAATGCAAATGCTCATTTTCAAAATCAGCACGAGGTATATTCGTTATCATCAAACATTTCACACGGCTATACCGCAGTATATCGTAACTCCTATTATACTCTGGCTCACCTAGAGAATCATCATAAACCATGCTTAACATGTAACAATGTACTCATACACCGTGCCATACTCATATGCTCATTTTAAATATATCCATCAAACTCAAAACAATTCACTTGCTAAAAATATTTACAAATCCATCGTCGACTCGAATAAATTTTTCATACTCCTTAACTTAATTAAACAATTAAAGCCAAAAATCGTATATCTCAAAAAGAATTTTTTGCATAAAAATCTCACACAAAACATCCATGCCCGAAAAATACGCATCCATAAACATTCAAATAAAAGCGGAAAATTCACACTTGCCTTTTTTGCAAACTTTTCCAAATCTCCAACTTTGGGCTTTACAAGATTTCAACATCTTTTCACCTTAATCTATGTCAAAATAATAATAATAATAATAATATTTCTTAAATAATATTCTAAAATTCTTCCCTCTAATTTCATCCTTAAATATCTCTATTTTCTCTTTCTCAATTTCAATAACCTATTTGTAGATACCCATCTCCCACATCTTATTTTCAATCTAAAATAATCATGGTCTTTCGCAATAAAATATTATTCTAAAATTATCCATCAAAGTTCTATGCTTATATTTCTTCTCCACAGAAAAATTTCATTTTCTATCCTATTAGGATTTAAAATTTCTAACCCTAATATTTCAATTTTACACTAAATTTCTTCTATACCATCACAATATATTAAATAAATGCAAACAATAACACAAAAAAAAAACTCTCTCCCTCGTATTAGTTTTTTTTTTTTTTTTTTCCGTCTCCTCTGCCGGTTTTTCTGCCGTTTTTATTTTCTTCCGTCTGCGTTTTTTGATCTCTCTGAATGTCGCTGGATGATTTGGAGGGGTAAATGAAAAGTTTTGTAATAATTTAAAATAGTCCCTAGTTTTAGGAAATTTAAAATTGTCTCCATTTAAAAAAAAACTTTATAAATAAATAATTATAGATGGGGTTTTACATTAACCCATACATATCAATAAACCTTGGTTCTAGCAGAGTTCAAGCAAACGGCACAACAACATGCAGAATTTTAGTTTGCTATGATTGGTTTCCACACTGGGTAGCCCATATTTTGTGGATATGACGATCGAACACAAGAACAATCTACCATATGTGGATGTTAGTGAAGGCTTTGCTCGAGAAGAGGGGGTCGCCTTCTTTTCCATTAGAGGATGACGACTTAATTGTTAGGCCTAAGGAGGATCAGTTGCTAGAGAAGAAGGGAGTGTGGGATGTTTTTTGGCCGAATTTGGCCACAAGCAACTGCATGCTACCAGAGTAGACGGGCTGGTCGCTGCAAAAGTTGATATGAGATTTTACAAGGGAGTTTTCATATTTCTTTTAAAAATTTTAGCGATCAACCATCTCATGATGGAAATGATAAACTAGCAATATTATTCAAACCATATGCGTATGAATACAATTTTCTGAAAACTCATGATGTAGCTGCAATTTCGTCAAAATTATGCAGCGACGGATGCTAAACTCTAAAATGTTTTAAAAAAAGAAAGGGTGCTATAATACGATAGACAACAATTAAAAGTAAAGAAAATAAAGTTAAAGTATATGAGATAGTTGTATGAAAAAAATGTGAAAAATTGGTTCAATGAAAAGATAATAATAATAAAAGTAGCGTGACTAGTACTTAAGATGTAAAATTACATAGAAATAGTGTAAGGGGTGGAATTTTTTTTTCTTTTTTTAAAATTTTATTAATTCCCAAAAGAAACCTTATTATTTAAACAAAATTTAAATATACAAGAATGAATTCAATTAGATGGCTCGTTTGGTTTGATGAATTTTTGTAGGATGAGCAGATAATGAGAAAGAAAATATTTTGATAACTATGTGATTGATATATAATCATCAAAGTAATGTTGAAATAAATGGATTGGTTAGAAGGAAAAAATAATTGAAATCTAGAAGTAAAATTAAATAATAAAAATGTTAAATTATTAAATAATTTATGAAAAAAATTAGGAGGATGGGCACGGAGCTATCCGAATGTCCTGAATACACCCAATGGACAGTTGAGGCTAAGTGCATCTAGCTTCAGTGCACTCGGGTGCATTTAGCTCTTTTTTTATTTTTAAAATTATTTTTATATAACTGTTAATCTAAGTGCAATTAACATGCTTACCAAGTTTTAATATTTTTAGAAATTTTTACATATTTATTTTTAATTTCTAAAAATTAATAACATGTTAAATTATAAATTTTTTTTTTTTTTTAAATGATGGATGCACTTATGAGGGCCCGTAGTGGAACGGAGCTACACTTGTCAGCGCTTCATCCCCGTGGAGGTTGGAGTGGGAGTCACACTGGAGAGACTGGATACGTCACGTACGTCGGTGACAGTGTGTTGGATCTTGGATGGAAATTGACAAGACACCGTCGTTTAAAAATGGCTTTGAATTGATTGATACATTCGTGGCTGTGGTTGCTCTGGGCAGCTCATATGATCAATTCAACTCTGGAGATGGATGATTGCACATGCTCCTCAGCCCTAAAAAAGGCAATGAAACATGGTAAAGTTTTAAAAAACAAAAATCTTCTAGTTTCATCTGATTATAAATTAATCTTCATTTTTACAACTAAAATCTTTATGTTAAAATAAGGGTATTAGTTAATATATGAGGATGGTTGACACAAGTATGCAGGCATGTGTGGAACCCATACTAAGGCATAAGCCTCACGCAGATAAATAAATAGGTGTATTGTTCTTGGAGGAATTATCCTTTCGTAGCTAAGCAAACATCTTTCTTAACGTACGTTAAAAAACTCTTTGCAACAAAATTTTTAAACTTTTTCTTCCAACATTTGTTTATCTAAGTATATTTAACATATAATCCAAATTTTACTATTTTTGAATATATATATATATTTGAAATTTTTAAATATATATATATATATATATATATATATATATATATATATATAGAGGGCTATTCCGGTGCAGCATCACTACACCGGAACAGCTGTGCAGTGGGCCCCAAATGAGCCCCACATGATTATAAAATCATGATCTACTTCACCCATTGTATTTAGAATAATGTATTCTATTACCATACCAATTTTCATCCCAATCAGATACTTTAAAGTTGTTATTTACATCAAATTATTTTATTACGTTGGATTTGTACCATTTTCAGATGGGGCCCATATACATATCTGATTGGGATGAAAATTGGTGTGGTAATAGAATACATTATTCTAAATACAATGGGTGGAGTAGATCATGATTTCATGATCATGTGGGGCCCATTTGGGGCCCACTGCACCGGAACAGCATCCACACACACACATATATATAAAGAGGAATGTTCTTATTAGCCCAGGCTAAGCAAATGTCTTGATTAATCCACATCTAAAAACTCATTTACAACACTTTTTTCACTTTTTCTTCATATATTTATTTATCTAAGTGTATTTAATATACAAATCAAGCTTTACTATTTTTGGATATGTATATATATTTTTAATATTATTAAACATCTAACTATATATATGTGTGTGTTCAAAATACTTGTATTTTTAAAATTCTTAAAAAAATATATAAACATATCCAAAAATGGTAAAATTTGATTTATACGCTAAATATACTTAGATAAATAAGTGTATAAAAAAATAAAAATATTCTAAATGAATTTTTTGAAGTGAGCTAAGCGAGACATTTGCTTAATCCGGGTTAATAAGATTATTCCTCTATTTAAAATGAGAAGTGATCCTGTTAACCTGAGCTAAGCAAATGTCTCGCTTGGTCGACCTCAAAAAACTTGTTTAAAAAGATATTTTTTAATTTTTTTCTTTATACACTTATTCATCTAAGTATATTTAATATATAAACCAAATTTTACATTTGTGGATATGTGCATATATTTTTTTGAGACTTTCAAATATAAGGAATGATCTTATTAGCCCTGGCTAAGTAAATGCGCCGCTTAGCCTATCTTAAAAAAATTTATTTGTAACAATTTTTTTGCTTTTTTTTTCGTATACTTGTTTATTTAAGTGTATTTAATATATAAATCAAGTTTTATCATTTTTAGATATGTTTATTTTTTTTAATTTTTATGGATAAGGGTATTTTAAATACATATATACACATAAATGTTTAAAAATTCAAAAATATAAACATATTCGAAAATGGTAAAACTTGGTTTATATGTAAGTGTATGAAAAAAATAGCAAAAAAAAAATTATAAACGAGTTTTTTGAGGTGGGCTAACAGGAACATTTATTTAGTTCAGGCAAACAGGATTACTCTTTTTAAAATATCTATGTATATATATGTATTTAAAATATCCCTATGTTTAAAAATCTTAAAAAATATATAAACATATTAAAAAATGCTAAAACTTGATTTACATGTTAAATACACTTAGATAAACAAGTATGTGAAGAAAAAGATAAAAAAAGTATTTTTAAATAGTTTTTTGAGGTGTCCTAAGTGAGAATTTGCTTAACCTGAGCTAATAAGATCACTCATCATTTAAAATACCTCTATCTTTAAAAAATCTTAGAAAAATATATACATATATTTAAAATTGATAAAACTTAGTTTATATATTTAATACATTTAAATAAACAATTGTATGAATGAAAAAACAAAACAAAGTGTTGTAAATGAGTTTTTTGAGCTGGGCCAAGTGAGGAATTTGTTTAATCCGAGCTAATAAGATCACTTCTCTTATTTTTATATGACCGATTGCATGGGAGGATCTCAATGCACCCATTATTTTTTGTATATATTTACATAGAATTCTGAAAATCAATTGCAATATATGAGATATTGCAATCACTTTTATATTTAAAAGTTATTTCGAGTCGATCATTTCGAAGTTGTTTTGACCCTTCAATCTTATAATCTAATAAAAAAAAGTGAAATTTTTTTCAAAAATGCGAGCATTGGGTGAGGCAATATAACGGCAGCAATGATCATAAGCGAAGATAATAAAGATAAAATATATAGAACAGTTGTATATGAAAATGTAAAAAACAATGCAAATATAGAGATAATAATTGAACAAATATGATAACTAAGCCGTTAAAATATTAAATTATACAAAAAATATGTAAAATGATGAAAACTTTTTATCTTTTACCAAATGACAAACCGACCCTCATATAACTTTTGAAAAATTTTGTTTAAACTTATTTTTAAAAAATAATGAAGGTTTGCGGCCACATAAATTCCTTACTCCCAAGAGTACACCTTATGAGAGGCGCACTGAAAGGTTTTGTTTTCTCGGCAACGATCGAGTGGAGTCCCGAGTGGGGAACGCAATGCACAAACCATGTGTCGTTTTTGCTGGCCACTCCACTCCACTCCGGAGTGATGTGCGACGAGTCAATGAATAAGGCCGGGTTAATCGCCAGGGTTTGTTACGCTAATGCATAAACATCAGTACGTGGGATCTACTCTCAATTAGGGCCACCTTTGGTACTGTGAAATTTAATGAAATTGCAGAAAAGTGTGAGAAGTAGAAAAGAAATATTTTGAAAATTATGTTAATGTTATGTATGAAAAAGTAAAGTTGGAATAAGAAAAATTATCGGATAATTAAGATGTAATGCTATTTATGAGAGAATGCAAAGCAGAGAAAAAACCACGAGAAAATTTTGCCTTGTATCACCAAACGTAGCCTATAGCTCACATCCCAGCCGTCCATTAAGAGTGGGCCATCACCCATCAGAAACTAGCACAGAAAATTCTGGCCCCACAAAATCAATAATTATTGAGGCGTATTTCAGTGATCCACATCGGCCGGGCTGATTTTGGTGTTTTATTGGCACTTGACATGTCCAATGTGTGTGGATTCCTTTCGGGACCGATTTGGTGCACTTAAGTTCAAATGCCCTTTTTTTATTTTTAAAATTTTTTATATAATTATTAATCTAAGTATATTTAACATATGTATCAATTTTTATTATTTTTGAATATTTTCAAATATTATTTTATATTTTTAAAAATTAATAACACTTAAATTAACAATTTTATGAAAAAATTTTAAAAATAAAAAATAAATTCAGTACACTTGGGTGCACGAAGCTAAGCGCACACAAGTGTAAGTGCATTTACTAATATCGTGCGCGGGGCAGATTTTTATCCTTCACATGGAAAATACGGAGAATATGGACAAAATACGGACAATACGGATTGCAGGCTTCGTTTATTGAAGTACGGAAAAATATTTTTTACCCTCGCATATTTTTGCATCATGAGAATATTTCGACTTTTAACCTTTTTACGGGTTTTGCAAGGAAAACTGTAATACTCTTTTTTACAGACCTCCTTCGGCACATTCTCGTATGATTATACATCTCAGTCATCTTCTGATCATATATATATGAGATCCGATCCTGTGCAGTCCACTGTAAAATAGACCCCACACATATTAGATTGTAATAAAACTTTATACACTCATTTATCTATATATAAATCATACTTTAGACGGTTTAGATATTGAAAAAACCACTTTAAACTTGATATTTACATTAAACTATTTTATTACGTTGATTTTGCACCATTTTAAGATGGGGACTACA